>SJYA01000509.1:0-21431 GCA_006410615.1 Neotragus moschatus
GTCAGGTGGTCTGGTATTCCCATCTCTCTCAGAATTTTCCACAGCTTATTGTGATCCACACTGTCAAAGGCTTTGGCACATTAATAAAGCAGAAATAGATGTTTTTCTGGAACTCTCTTGCTTTTTTGATGATGGGTACATACAGGTTTTTCTGCAACTGTTTGTTATTTATAGACATTATTGATGATTCTAGAGTAACATAATGTTAGAATTGGAAGATATTTCAGAACTATCCAAAGTACTTCATTATATAGGTGAGATAAATTTCAGACAGTTATCTCATTGAAAGCTGTATATAATGTAAAACAAAAGTATAGATATTCTGCATCCTAATTTAACTGTGGGGTTTGCTTGAATATTGAAGTGGTATAGATGAAGCAAAGACTATATATATCCTTTCAGGAAGAAAACTAACATTTATTGAGCAACTACTACATGACAGACAGGTATATATTCTTAATCTCATTTCATAGTTACAATAATTGATGTTTTAAGATTTATGATTCAGAAAATCTGAATATTCAAACAGTTTAAAATAGAACATGGGTTAGACTGCAAAAGAGATATTTGAATACTAATATTGCAGTTCTTTAGGACTCGTCTTTTGAGATGAGCCAGAGTTAGTATTCCCTGAAACAGATTCCTAAAGGCTCTTTTTGCTCTTTGTAGCATTAATCAGTAACTGTTAAAAGTTCAGCTGTCTGACCGTTGCCATAGTACCTTTCCAAATCTGTTGCCTCCAGGCATTTCCAGTTGGAAGTGAGGTGGCTTTTTGATACACTTCAAGATTTTAAAGTCAAAATAGGCCAAAATGTGCCTGTGGGGGTACTCATGTTATAACAATTTATCACTTTATATTTCTAATTCATTTTATAATGTTCAGTAGTTTTTACAAAAGAGGTTAATATAATTGCTTGACAAAGTAGATCAGGAAACAGGACTTTGCCTAGGACTGAGGGTTTTTCTGAATGTATGATTTCCAGTGCTAAAACAAGGACAGTCTTGGGCCAGTTGGAATGAACTGATGATCCTGAGGAAGCTTAAATTTCTCATCCTGTCACATTGCAAGTTAGTGATGGGATTGGACTAGAACTCAGAGCTCCTAGCAACTAGTCCTCTGCCCTTCCAACTAAACCACAGTGACTGAGTATTAAATTTCAAAATACAAACTTTAACTCTTCATATAAGTGTTATATGAAGTGGTTATATGAAGTTGAGCGGTACAGACTCCACCAGCCAATGCAAGAGATGCAGGAGACGCGGGTTCCATCCTTGGGTTGGGAAGATCCTTGGAAGAGAAAACAGCAACCCACTCCAGTACTCTTGCTCAGATGATCCCATGGACACAGGAGACTGGTGGCCTACGGTCTATGAGGTCACGAAGCACTGGACATGACTGAGTGACTGAGCACACACATAACCTTGTATGCTTAAGGCAAATGGATAATATCATATTTTGTTCCATTCTCTGCATTCTGACTTACTAATTTTAATCAAGGATCTCACACCCTCAACTATGACAAGTGGCTGCCTTATGCAGAACGGAGTTTCCTGTCCTGCTTGCCCCCTTTCTAGCTGTTGCACAAGTAAACAACTCAGGCCCATGGAAGTTCACACACAAAAGATTCTGCAATGGTAACATTTATCTTGTACATGTTCCATTTATCTTTGGCAAAAAGCTTCAAATCCAAACTATCTTAAGTGATCTCAAAGACAGTGATAAGTACCTTTCCCCGTCATTATTGCTCCATTTTATCACAGTGGTGATAGAAATAATGGTGGTTTTAACCCCCATCAAGTCCATTTAACATGGCTCATTTTCAAAAGCCACTCAATGCCTTGTGACAGTTTGGCCAGGCAGTTTGAAAAGATCACTTAACCCTGATGATCTGAGGAAGACTCTGAGTGGGGAAAGAAGGCCCTACAGTCAGAGGCGAGACGGTGAATAGAGGGATGGGTTTAAAAAAGACCATTGATTTTATGACAAGCGACAGAGTTACTGTCAAAACTGAGCAGTACAAATTGAAGGAATGTTTCAATTAGCTTTTTGCAAAAGAAATTCCTCAAAAGTTGTGATGCACTAGTTTGTGGTTATTGTTGGTTATGTTCATTCTTACAGTTTTTACATGTGTGTGATTTTTCTTAATACTAAAAGGAAAATCTGAGATTAGAATCTCTGTTAGTAGTAAAAATCATTAAAGAAGACCCATAGTAATTTTAATAATATGTTTTATGAAGTGACAGTGACCTATATAATGATAGCAGACTGAAAGGGGGAAAGTGGAGCCTATACAAGCCACATGTCACACACTCCAACGTGAGGTTGCCTAACACTGCTGCCTGTTCTGCAATCCCACAGCTGGTCTCTGTAGGTGTCAAAACTGTTAACAAAGCACACCAGTTTCTAGAGGTGCTGAATGTGGATGAGGGCAAAGGATGAGTAGATAATGACAGGAAGAAAAAAAAATCCACAGCACTCCTTTTGCACATTATGCTTGCTCAAAGGATAACTCAGAGCTAGTGTTGCCTGAAAACTCTCAACTAAACACACAGACATATTCTCAAAGATAACACAGCTATTAAAACAGCAGACTCAGGAGCCAAAGTACTTGGTTCAAAGCCCCTTTCTTCCATTTCCTGACCATATGACTTTAGGTTAAGATTCTCTCTCTCTAAGCTGAAATTTGTCAGCAAAATGGAAATAACAGACCCTATTTCATAATTCTGTTGTGGAATTAAAATAAAATAATTTATTTGGCATGTTCAACACAGTGTCTGTACAGTAAAGTACATTTTATGGAAAAGTGACTATTATTGTAATTAATCCATATAGCATACATAGTTTTAAGCTTGATTCTCTAAGCATAAGTTCTTAATGAATTAAATCTCTTTTCATTCATTGCAAAACATAAGTCTTGCCATAAAATAGCTAAAAGGCATAAGGATTTTTAAAAAAGATCCCTTGATTCTGCATTTATGTTCAGGCTTCATTATCCATGGGCTTTACGATCTTGATAAAATGCAATCAATATGTTTAACATCAAGGATAATATGACACAATGCTTATAAGCTGAAAATTTGGGAACGTATTAATCTGGTTTTGAGTCATTCTACCACTTTCTAATGATAAAATATTTTATATATTCACATCACCTGTACAGTGGTGAAACTATTTGGATTTCAAATCAAATATCATTTCCTCCAGTTGTCTTTCTCACCCCTTATTTCACATTCTCAGGGCTCCCTGTACTTATCCCTTGTGACAGCTATCAGAATTACTATGAAATTAAGTGTATAATTACTGTCCAACTTTTCTAATAAATCACAAGTTTAAAGAAAGCACAAAACTTGTTTATTTTTCTTCATGCCAGAATGTCCCTGGCTGGCACATGATAGGTGTCAGTTATTGAATGAATAAAGAGTTTTGAGTAAAAATGTGACATGATATGAATTATATTTCAATAGAATCACATGGGCTGGTCCCTTTAAAAGAAATTGTAAGTTTACAAGACTGGGACCAGGAAAACTATTTGGGAAACTACTGCAATAATTTAAGTTAGAGATTTCAGTGGCTTGGACAGAAAGAGTAGTGATGGAAGTGGTGGGAAGTGATGTATTTGCTAACAAATTCGATATTAGATATAAAAGAAAAAAAAGGGTGAGAGATGACTCCAGGGTTTGAATCTTGGGCCACTGGAAGGATGAAGTGTCATTATTTTAGACAGGGAAAACTATAGAGGGGCAAATTTACTGTAGTAGTTCAGGAGTTCATTTCTGGAACATATTAAGTTATAATGCCTATGAGGCATCCAAATGAATATATCAAGCTATCCACTGTATGTCCAAGTCTGTGGTTTAGAGGAGGGAGATCTGAGCTGAAGATACAAAGCTTAAAGTCATGAGACTAGATGAGCTAACCAACAAAAGAGAAGAGAACTAATGAATACGTTCTGAACCAATATAATGTTAGAGGTCAGGAGATGACAAGGAACCAGCAAAGGATAATGAAAATGAGCAGTCAATGAGGGGAAAAATATCGATGCTGGAACCCTTATGTGACAAAATAAAATAATAAAGGGACTAAGGATTTCTCATTTGATCTGCCAAGATAAGGATTGTTGGAAACCTTGACAAGAACCATTTTAGAGTGAATTGGTCCAGGCAATTGCTTCATGTAAGGATTTAAAAGAGAATGAAATTTAATTCAACATCACTACCTTTTCACATCACTAAAATATTAACTAAAATCAAAGAGACTAATCACTAAATATAGGTGAGCATGTAAAGCAAATGGAGCTCTCATACAATCCTGATTGGAATATGAAGGCTTATAATCACATTGCAGAATTTTTTGGCAGATTCTTTAAACAGAAATATATACTTATCATAATACCCAACACATACACCCAAGACAAATGTCCAAAATAAACAGAAACTTATATCCACTCAAAGACTTATACACTAGTACTCAGAAGAGCCTCTTCATAATAGCCAAAACTTAGAAAAAAACTAAAATATCCATCAACAGGAGAGTGGATATTCACACTGTGGTGTGGTCATATAATGTGAGAGCTTTCCTGATGGCTAAGTTGGTAAAGAATCTACCTGCAATGCCAGAGACCCCGGCTCGATTCCTGGGTCAGGAAGATCCACTGGAGAGGAGATAGGCTACCCACTTCAGTATTCTTGGGCTTTTCTTGTGCTTCAGATTGTAAAAAATCCATCTACAATGGGAGAGACCTGGGTTTGATCTACGGGTTCAGAAGATTCCCTGGAGAAAGGAAAGGCTACACACTCCAATGTTCTGGCCTGGAGAATTCCATGGGCTGTACAGTCCATGGAGTCGCAAAGAGTCAGACACGACTAAGTGATTTTTCACTTTCTTTCACACTTTCGTATAATGTTATTACTCAACAATACAAAAGAATGAACTGATACTGATGGACAAATCTCAAAAACATTATGTTGAGCAAAGGAAATCAGATTCAAAAACATAAATACTGCATGATTATATTAGGACATGAAGTCCAAAAGAAAATTTTATGCAAATAGAAATTCATGTGGGGAGAAAGCTAATTGATTAGAAAAGGGCGAAAGGAAATTTTCTGGGTTGATGAATATGCTCTGTATCTTGTTTTTGGTGCTAGTTCCATTAGTGTAAGCACTTGTCACAACTCAATGAACTATACATTTGAGGGCTGTGCATTTTATTGAATGTTAATTAAATCTAAATTTTAAGAAAGAATCAGAGATGACTTGGAGTCAGTAAATTATAAGCAGCTCTTCAAATGGAAAGAGGATCAGGGAAGAAGATCAAAGGGATCAGGTGAAAGATGGAGAGACCCTGAAGTTAAGGAAATTTTATTTTCTCCTATTATTTAAAATGAGTGATGTTATTATATTTGCATGCTGATATATAAATAAATGATCCTTAGAAAAAGAAATGATGATGCACAAGATTATTACACGTATCTTTCAGAATTGTTCTTAGGATATAATTATAGATAATGAGTGAGAAGGATTTAACTCAATACCTGGAATTTAGTAAAGGGTTCAGTACACCAAAGCTGATTCTGCTATTATTGTCATGCAGTGATTATGGGCTCTCTGCTTTCACTCTAAGTGTAGTACACATGCTGACAAATTTTTCTTATGACTTTTACTTTTTCTTTGCTTTGATAGCACTTCATGATTAGGCTGACGCCCCCACTACTCCACCAACACTATTCACATTAAGATCACTTGCCACGCTATCAGTCTGAAATTTCAATGACTTCTTCCCCTTCCTATTTACTATCTGTAATCTACAATGCACTGTATAATCCAGATTATAAAATTGCTATAACTGAATCTATCAAAGAATGGTGAATGAGAAAATTATGCCATTTTAACTAATCCTTCTTCCCAACTTGGCCAAGTCAGTTTCTAGTCTTTCTTAAAGTGTCCATTTAGATTTCACTCACCCAGAGAAGCTTTTTCTGACCCCAAAGACTAGATTGTCTAGGTCTATACGTTAGGAATTTTTCAGCTACAAGCAACAGAAACCCAACTAAAATTAGGTCTCAAAAACTATTTACAATAGCCAATGCATGGAAGCAACCTAAATATCCATTGACAGATGAATGAATAAAGATATGGTCCATATATATAATGAAATATGACTCAGTATAAAAAAGAATGAAAAATGCTATTTTCAGCAACATGAACTGACCTAGAGATTATCATACTAAGTGAAGTAAGCCAGACAAAGACAAATGTCACACAATATCACTTATAAGTGGAATTTTAAAAAATTAAACAAATGAACTTATATACAAAATAGAAATAGACATACTGACATTGAAAACAGACTTACAGTTTAAAAAGTTGGAATAGGGAGAGAAATATATGAGGAATTTGGGATTAATGTATATACACTACTATATCTATAAAAGGTAAACAACAAGGACCTGTTTATACCACAGGGATCTATATTCAATATTTTGTAATAAGCTATAATAGAAAATATTATGAATATATATGTACATATATATATAGTTTGACTGGATTGCTTTGCTGCAGAATTGAAACTAAACACTTTCATTTTAAGTAGTTGTTGTGGTTCAGTCACTCAGTTGACTTTGTCTGACTTTGCCATCCAATGGACTGCAGCACGACAGGCTTCCCTCTCCTTCACCATCTACCAGAGCTTGCTCAAACCCATGTCCATTGAGTCAGTGATGCCATCCAACCATATCATCCTCTGTCATCCCTTTCTCCTCCTGCTTTCTATCTGTCCCAGCATCATGGTCTTCTCCAATGTGTTGACTCTTTGCATCAGGTGGTCAAAGAACTGGAGGTTCAGCTTCAGCATCAGTCCTTCCAAAGAATATTCAGGACTGATTTCCTTTCAGATTGACTGGTTTGATCTCCTTGCAGTCCAAGGGACTCCCAAGAGTCTTCTCCAACACCACAGTTCGAAGTCATCAGCCTTTTTTATCGTCCAGCTTCAGCACTCAGCCTTTTTTATTGTCTGACTCTTGCATTCATACTACTGAAAAAACACCATAGCTTTGACTACACAGACCTTTGTTGGCAAAGTANACTTGTTTATTTTTCTTCATGCCAGAATGTCCCTGGCTGGCACATGATAGGTGTCAGTTATTGAATGAATAAAGAGTTTTGAGTAAAAATGTGACATGATATGAATTATATTTCAATAGAATCACATGGGCTGGTCCCTTTAAAAGAAATTGTAAGTTTACAAGACTGGGACCAGGAAAACTATTTGGGAAACTACTGCAATAATTTAAGTTAGAGATTTCAGTGGCTTGGACAGAAAGAGTAGTGATGGAAGTGGTGGGAAGTGATGTATTTGCTAACAAATTCGATATTAGATATAAAAGAAAAAAAAGGGTGAGAGATGACTCCAGGGTTTGAATCTTGGGCCACTGGAAGGATGAAGTGTCATTATTTTAGACAGGGAAAACTATAGAGGGGCAAATTTACTGTAGTAGTTCAGGAGTTCATTTCTGGAACATATTAAGTTATAATGCCTATGAGGCATCCAAATGAATATATCAAGCTATCCACTGTATGTCCAAGTCTGTGGTTTAGAGGAGGGAGATCTGAGCTGAAGATACAAAGCTTAAAGTCATGAGACTAGATGAGCTAACCAACAAAAGAGAAGAGAACTAATGAATACGTTCTGAACCAATATAATGTTAGAGGTCAGGAGATGACAAGGAACCAGCAAAGGATAATGAAAATGAGCAGTCAATGAGGGGAAAAATATCGATGCTGGAACCCTTATGTGACAAAATAAAATAATAAAGGGACTAAGGATTTCTCATTTGATCTGCCAAGATAAGGATTGTTGGAAACCTTGACAAGAACCATTTTAGAGTGAATTGGTCCAGGCAATTGCTTCATGTAAGGATTTAAAAGAGAATGAAATTTAATTCAACATCACTACCTTTTCACATCACTAAAATATTAACTAAAATCAAAGAGACTAATCACTAAATATAGGTGAGCATGTAAAGCAAATGGAGCTCTCATACAATCCTGATTGGAATATGAAGGCTTATAATCACATTGCAGAATTTTTTGGCAGATTCTTTAAACAGAAATATATACTTATCATAATACCCAACACATACACCCAAGACAAATGTCCAAAATAAACAGAAACTTATATCCACTCAAAGACTTATACACTAGTACTCAGAAGAGCCTCTTCATAATAGCCAAAACTTAGAAAAAAACTAAAATATCCATCAACAGGAGAGTGGATATTCACACTGTGGTGTGGTCATATAATGTGAGAGCTTTCCTGATGGCTAAGTTGGTAAAGAATCTACCTGCAATGCCAGAGACCCCGGCTCGATTCCTGGGTCAGGAAGATCCACTGGAGAGGAGATAGGCTACCCACTTCAGTATTCTTGGGCTTTTCTTGTGCTTCAGATTGTAAAAAATCCATCTACAATGGAAGAGACCTGGGTTTGATCTACGGGTTCAGAAGATTCCCTGGAGAAAGGAAAGGCTACACACTCCAATGTTCTGGCCTGGAGAATTCCATGGGCTGTACAGTCCATGGAGTCGCAAAGAGTCAGACACGACTAAGTGATTTTTCACTTTCTTTCACACTTTCGTATAATGTTATTACTCAACAATACAAAAGAATGAACTGATACTGATGGACAAATCTCAAAAACATTATGTTGAGCAAAAGAAATCAGATTCAAAAACATAAATACTGCATGATTATATTAGGACATGAAGTCCAAAAGAAAATTTTATGCAAATAGAAATTCATGTGGGGAGAAAGCTAATTGATTAGAAAAGGGCGAAAGGAAATTTTCTGGGTTGATGAATATGCTCTGTATCTTGTTTTTGGTGCTAGTTCCATTAGTGTAAGCACTTGTCACAACTCAATGAACTATACATTTGAGGGCTGTGCATTTTATTGAATGTTAATTAAATCTAAATTTTAAGAAAGAATCAGAGATGACTTGGAGTCAGTAAATTATAAGCAGCTCTTCAAATGGAAAGAGGATCAGGGAAGAAGATCAAAGGGATCAGGTGAAAGATGGAGAGACCCTGAAGTTAAGGAAATTTTATTTTCTCCTATTATTTAAAATGAGTGATGTTATTATATTTGCATGCTGATATATAAATAAATGATCCTTAGAAAAAGAAATGATGATGCACAAGATTATTACACGTATCTTTCAGAATTGTTCTTAGGATATAATTATAGATAATGAGTGAGAAGGATTTAACTCAATACCTGGAATTTAGTAAAGGGTTCAGTACACCAAAGCTGATTCTGCTATTATTGTCATGCAGTGATTATGGGCTCTCTGCTTTCACTCTAAGTGTAGTACACATGCTGACAAATTTTTCTTATGACTTTTACTTTTTCTTTGCTTTGATAGCACTTCATGATTAGGCTGACGCCCCCACTACTCCACCAACACTATTCACATTAAGATCACTTGCCACGCTATCAGTCTGAAATTTCAATGACTTCTTCCCCTTCCTATTTACTATCTGTAATCTACAATGCACTGTATAATCCAGATTATAAAATTGCTATAACTGAATCTATCAAAGAATGGTGAATGAGAAAATTATGCCATTTTAACTAATCCTTCTTCCCAACTTGGCCAAGTCAGTTTCTAGTCTTTCTTAAAGTGTCCATTTAGATTTCACTCACCCAGAGAAGCTTTTTCTGACCCCAAAGACTAGATTGTCTAGGTCTATACGTTAGGAATTTTTCAGCTACAAGCAACAGAAACCCAACTAAAATTAGGTCTCAAAAACTATTTACAATAGCCAATGCATGGAAGCAACCTAAATATCCATTGACAGATGAATGAATAAAGATATGGTCCATATATATAATGAAATATGACTCAGTATAAAAAAGAATGAAAAATGCTATTTTCAGCAACATGAACTGACCTAGAGATTATCATACTAAGTGAAGTAAGCCAGACAAAGACAAATGTCACACAATATCACTTATAAGTGGAATTTTAAAAAATTAAACAAATGAACTTATATACAAAATAGAAATAGACATACTGACATTGAAAACAGACTTACAGTTTAAAAAGTTGGAATAGGGAGAGAAATATATGAGGAATTTGGGATTAATGTATATACACTACTATATCTATAAAAGGTAAACAACAAGGACCTGTTTATACCACAGGGATCTATATTCAATATTTTGTAATAAGCTATAATAGAAAATATTATGAATATATATGTACATATATATATAGTTTGACTGGATTGCTTTGCTGCAGAATTGAAACTAAACACTTTCATTTTAAGTAGTTGTTGTGGTTCAGTCACTCAGTTGACTTTGTCTGACTTTGCCATCCAATGGACTGCAGCACGACAGGCTTCCCTCTCCTTCACCATCTACCAGAGCTTGCTCAAACCCATGTCCATTGAGTCAGTGATGCCATCCAACCATATCATCCTCTGTCATCCCTTTCTCCTCCTGCTTTCTATCTGTCCCAGCATCATGGTCTTCTCCAATGTGTTGACTCTTTGCATCAGGTGGTCAAAGAACTGGAGGTTCAGCTTCAGCATCAGTCCTTCCAAAGAATATTCAGGACTGATTTCCTTTCAGATTGACTGGTTTGATCTCCTTGCAGTCCAAGGGACTCCCAAGAGTCTTCTCCAACACCACAGTTCGAAGTCATCAGCCTTTTTTATCGTCCAGCTTCAGCACTCAGCCTTTTTTATTGTCTGACTCTTGCATTCATACTACTGAAAAAACACCATAGCTTTGACTACACAGACCTTTGTTGGCAAAGTAATGTCTCTGCCTTTTAATACACTGTCTAGATTTGTCATAGCTTTTCTTCCAAGGAGCAAGTGTCTTTTAATTTCAAGGCTGCAGTCACCATCCACAGTAATTTTGGATCCCAAGAAAATAAAGTCTGTCGCCACTTCCATTGTTTCCATATTTATATGCCTTGAAGTGATAGGACCAAATGCCATGATCCTAGTGTTTTGGAAGTTGAGTTTTAAGCCACTTTTTTCACTCTCACCTTTCACCTTCATCTAAACATCCTTTAGTTCCTCTTCGCTTTCTGCCAAAAGGGTGGTATCATCTGCAAATCTGAGCTTATTGATATTTCTCCAAGCAATCTTGATTTCAGCTTGTGCTTCATCTAACCTGTCATTTTGCATAATGTACTCTGCATATAAGTTAAATAAGTAGGGTGACAATGTAGATTCTTGACGTACTCTTTCCCCAATTTTGAACCAGTCTGCTGTTTGATGTTCAGTTCTAATTGTTGTTTCTTGACCTGCATACAGATTTCTCAAGATGCGAGTAAGTGGTCCGGTATTCTCATCTCTTTGTGAATTTTTCACAGTTTATTGTGACTCACGCAGTCAAAGGCTTTAGCATAGTCATTGAAGCAGCAAGAAATGTTTTTCTGGAATTCCGTTGCTTTTTATATGGTCCAACAAATATTGGCAATTTGACCTCTAGTTCCTCTGCGTTTTCTAAATCCAGCTTGAACATCTGGAAGTTCTCAGTTCACATAGTATTGAAGCCTCACTTGGAAAATTTTGAGCATTACTCATATGTGGTAGTTGAATATTGTTTGGTATTGCCCTTCTTTGGGGTTGAAATGAAAATTCAGGACTGACTTTTTCCAGTCCTATGGCCACTGTTGATTTTTCCAAATTTGTTGGCATATTGAATGCAGCACTTTCACAGCATCAACTTTTAGAATGTGAACTAGCTCAGCTGGAATTCCATCACCTCCACTAACTTTCTTCATAGTGACGTTTCCTAATGCCCATTTGACTCCACAATCCAAGAGTTCTGGCTTTAGGTAAGAGATTACACCATTGTGGTTGTCTGAGTCATTAAGATCTTTTTGGTATATTTCTTCCATGTATTCTTACTACCTTTTCTTAATATCTTCTACTTCTGTTTGGTCCATACCATTTCTGTCCTTTATTGTGCCTATCTTTGCATGAACATTCTGTTGGTATCTAATTTTCCTGAAGAGATCTCTAGTATTTCCAATTATATTGTTTTCCTCTATTTCTTTGTGTTGTTCATTAAAGAAAGCTTTCTTATCTCTCCTTGCTACTCTTTGGAACTCTGCATTCAGATTACCTTTTCTACATTGCCTCTCACTTCTCTTCTTTCCTCAGCTATTTTTAAGGCCTCCTTAGACAACCATTTTAAATAGTAGAAATGGATGATAATTCATATAATTGTAACATTCTAGAGCTGAATCTGGACAAATGTGGCTAGATTTAAAAGTTAAAATGTTTTAGGAATCTGTGCCAACCCCCTCCCCCCATCTGCACTTCTTCACATTACTCCTAATTTCTGGACTCTAGTTTCCTCTGTTTTGTTTAATTCTCAGGTGGTTTCATTAAAAATGCTGACACAGGTGATCAGGTAGTTGTTGAGACCTAAAGAAGTATTAAAAAGAAATTCCTTTTCCCCATTAATTCTAGTATAGGTTCAAGGTGATTTATTTTTCTAACTTTAATGAAGTGTCCATCAAGTGTCCCTGGGGCGATAAATTTCTCTGAATGACAGTATGTCTGGACTTAGGAGCAAGGAGATAGTGTGAGCCACAGCTATGAATTCTTGACTAGGAACAGGAAATTCATTCTGGGCAGGTTAAGACATAGGGTCTCCATGTTGTCTGTCCTAATCACTCCAAGGTATCTTGAGTGAGCCCTATCTTATCATTTAAAAATAACCACTACTGCTAGTATGCACTAAATATACTGAGAATGTTTCAAATAGCATTTCAGTTAATTGTTGCAAAAGCCATTTTGTTACCATTTAGTTCTATTTTACAGATAAGGAAACTAAAGCTCAGAGTTGTTTAATACACCCAAGATGAGGCATGAAGAAGAAAGAAATGGGCCTACAGGCAGGACCTAGTCTGGACTTCTTACTGATTCTGGAGACCCTTTCACCATGCACTGCTGATGACTTTGATAGGTGGTCTGTCCTCTGCAGCTTCCCATGAAAACATACCATTTTGTATTTTTCTAGCCATTTATAGTGCATGTTTTACAACATATTCACTTCCTTGAACATTTGACTCCCATCTCCACAATCTGCAGTGCTAACTGAGGCATTAGAACTTTGTTCGGTCTGAGTCGTGATTTTTTTCAATGCTTCAGGGGCGGCGTAGCCTGGTGGGCTGCCATCTATGGGGTTGCACAGAGTCAGACATGACTGAAGCAACTTAGCAGCAGCAGCAGCAAAAGCTATATTAGTAGCAAGTTTACACAGTTTTTTTTAGGTCCAGAATACGAAATCATATATGTTAAGAAGCTGATGGACCACATTTTGTCAGAATTCTCCACCATGACCTGTTCATCTTGGGTAGTCCTACAAAGCATGGCTCATAGTTTCCTTGAATTAAACAAGGCTGTGATCCAGGTGATCAATTTGGTTAGTTTTCTGTAATTGTGGTCTCCATTCTGACTGCCCTTTGATGGATATGGATAAGAGGCTTGTGGAATCTTCCTGATGGGAGAAACTGGCAGGTAGTAAATCTTTAATCCACTTTTCTGTGATTGTTGATTGATTTTCTGCTGTGCAGTGTTCATTCGCTGTGGTAGGGGTAATGGCAACAATGGAGACCTATGTCAAAAGGACTTGAGCCAAGACTGCTGTACTCAGTGCTCCTGATTTTCACAAGACAGCAGATTAGAAGAATATGTGTTTATCTTCTCCTGTGAGAACTCCAAAATTGAAAATAATAGCTGAAGAACCATCGACAGCAGAATGTTGGATCCCACCAAAAAGAAAGATACCCCACATCCAAGGGCAAAAGAGAAGCCCGAACAAGATGGTGGCAGGGGGTGAAATCGTGTTTAGAATCAACTGCATAGCTGCGAGATGCTCAAAGGGCTCAAACAAAACCTTGTGTGCACTATAATCCAGGGACCCCACAAGAGACTGTGCCAGACCTGCCTTTGAATGTCTGAGTGTCTTCCTGTGAAGACACAGGTCAGCAGTGAACTGCTGCAGGGACAGGGGGCTCTGGCTGAAGCAGACCTGGGAAGTGCTGCATGTGAGACCCACCACAGAGGCAAACAACCCACAAACTAGAGAACAATTATACCAAAGAAATTCTAGCACTGTCGTGAAAGTTCTAGGGGCCACAAAAGACTTCCCAACCTGGGGATCTGGCAAAGGGACTGAGAATCCCTAGGAAATTTGACTTTGAAGGCCAGAGGGATTTGATTACAAAACTTCCACAGGACTGGGAAAACTGACTCTTAGAGGGCCCAAACAAAACTGTGTGCACACCAGGACCCAGGAGAAAGGAGCAGTGACCCTGGAAGAGACTGAGCCAGACTTGTTTATGAGTGTCCAGGAGTCTCCAATAGAGGCGTGGGTCAACAGTGGTCTGCCATGAGGTCACGGGCACTGAATACAGCAGTCCAGGTATAAGTATTTTTGAAGGAGATTGTCATTACCATTACCCCTACCGTTGTTTGGCCTCAGGCCAAACTGCAGGAAGGGAACACAGCCACACCTATAAATAGAAAAATGGCTTAAAGATTTATTGATCATGGTCCTGCCCACCAATGCAAGAAGCAGATTTCCCCACAGGCAGTTCATCCCATCAGGAAGCTTCCATAAGCCTCTTATCCTTATCCATCAAAGGGCAGGCCAATTGGAAACCACAATTATAGAAAACTAACCAAACTGATCACTTGGATCACAGCTTTGTCTAACTCACTGGAACTATGGGCCATGCTTTGTGGGGCCACCCAAGGCAGATGGGTCATTGTGGAGAATTCTGACAAAATGTGGTTCGGTGGAGAAGGGAATGGCAAACCACTTCAGTACTCTTGCCTTGAGAACTCCATGAACAATATGGAAAACCAAAAAGATATGACAGTGAAAGATGAACTCCCTACATAGGTAGGTGCCCAATATGCTACAGGAAAAGACTGGAGAAATAGCTCTGAAAGAATGAAGAGGCTGAGCCAAAGCAAAAACAATGCCCACTTGTAGATGTGACTGGTGATGGAAGTAAAATCCAATTTCTAGTGGAAGTGATGGAATTCCAGCAGAGCTTTTTCAAATCCTGAAAGATGGTTCTGCTAAAGTGCTGCACTTAACATGCCAACAAATTTGAAAAACAGCATGCACCACAGGACTGGAAAAGGTCAGTCTTCTTCCAATCCTAAAAAAAAGGCAATGCCAAAGAATGTTCTAAATGATGCTAAAGCTGAAACTCTAGTACTTTGGCCACCTCATGCGAAGAGTTGACTCACTGGAAAAGACTCTGATGCTGGGAGGGATTGGGGGCAGGAGGAGAAGGGGACAACAGAGAATGAGGTGGTCGGATGGCATCACTGACTCGATGGACGTGAGTCTAAGTGAACCCTGGGAGTTGGTGATGGAGAGGGAGGCCTGGCGTGCTGTGATTCATGAGGTTGCAAAGAGTCAGACATGCCTGAGTGACTAAATTGAACTGAAAGAATGTTCAAACTACCACACAATTGCACTCATCTCACATGCTAGCAAAGCTATGCTCAAAATTCTCCAAGTTAGTTTTCAACAGTATGTGAACCGATAACTTCCAGATGTTAGAGCTGGATTTAGAAAAGGCAGAGGAACCAGGATTAAATAGCCAACATCCACTGGATCGTAGGAAATATAGGAGAATTCCAGAAAAACATCTATTTCTGCTTCACTGACTATGCTAAAGTCATTGACCATGTGGGTCACAAAAGAACTGTGGAAAATTCTTAAAGAGATGGGAATACCACACCACCTGACCTGCCTCCTGAGAAATCTGTATGCAGGTAAAGAAGCAGCAGTTAGAACCAGACATGGAACAATAGACTTGTTCCAAATTGGGAAAGAAGTACGTCAAGGCTGCATGTTGTCATCCTGCTTATTTAACTTATATGCTGAGTACATCATGTGAAATGCCAGGCTGGATGAAGCACAGGCTGGAATCAAGATTACTGGGAGAAATATCAATAACCTCAGATATGCAGATGACACCACCCTTAGGGCAGAAAGTGAAGAGGAACTGAAGAGCCTCTTGATGAAAGTAAAAGATGAGAGTGAAAAGCTGGCTTAAAATTCAGCATTCAAAAAACAAAGATCATGGCATCTGGTCCCAACACTTCATGGCAAATAGATGGAGAAACAGTGGAAACAGTGAGAGACTTTACTTTCTTGAGCTCCAAAGTCACTGCAGATGGTGATTGCAGCCATGAAATTAAAAGATGCTTGCTCCTTGAGAGAAAAGCTATGACAAACCTAGATAGTATACTAAAAAGCAGAGACATCACTTTCCTGACAAAGGTCCATATAGTCAAACTATGGTTTTTCCAGTAGTCATGTATGGATGTGAGAACTTGACCATAAGGAAAGTTGAGTGCTAAAGAACTGATATTTTTGAACTGTGGTGTTAGAGAAGACTCTTGAGTCCTTTAGACAACAAGGATATCAAACCAATCAATCCTAAAAGAAGTCAGTAATGAATATTCATTGGAAGGACTGATGCTAAAGCTGAAACTCCAAAACTTAGGCCACCTGATATGAAGAACTGACTCATTGGAAAAGACCCTGATGCTGGGAAAGATTGAAGGTGGGAGGAGAAGGGGATGACAGAGGATGAGATGGTTGGATGGCATCACTGACTCAATGGACATGAGTTTGATCAAGCACTGGGAGTTGTTGAAGGACAGGGAAGACTTGTGTGCTGCAGTCATGGGGTTGCAAAGAGTCAAACACTACTGAGTGACTAAATTGAACTGATATGTTCAAGAAAGAGCTTTCAGGGATTTCCCTGGTTATTATCCAGTGGCTAAGATTCCACACTTCCACTGCAGGAGGCACTGGTTTGATTTCTTTGTAGGAGAACCAAGATTCTGCATGCTGTGCCATGTGGCCAAAAAGTTCAGCAAGCTCCCAGGTCAATAAATTATTTTCCATAACATTCTGTGTTTGAGGACTCTGGACCTAACCTGCTAAGAATCTAGCCCCAGGAATACAGTAAGTCCTCTGTATAAGAACATTCAAGTTGCAAACTTTCAGAGATGTGAATATGCATCACTGGAATGTTTTTTGAAGAGGGTGAATTGTGTTCAGTTGCTTCAGTCAAGTCTGACTCTTTGACCCCATGGACTGTAGGCAACCAGGCTCTTCCATCCTTGGGATTTCCCAGGCAAGAATACTAGAGTGGGTTGGGGTAGATAGAATTGAACTCAGCAAGGAGCAGAACCTGTGCCATCGACATCAGGTGTGAGTGAAATTTCAGCTTGCCCTCCATCTTCTATTTCTGATGACCCTTCATCTCTACTATCTTCCACTTCTCTCTCCTCCAGTCAGTAACTCTTCTTGCCTGTTCACTCGATACCAGCCCCTGTATGCCAGCTATTGTACTATAATACTGTACTTTCAAGAATATACTGTAAGATTAAAAATGCCTTCTTTCTTGTATTTACTCTTTATGTATTAATTTGTGTGAAAAATTACTACAGTATTATGTAGCTGATTGCATTAGTTGTGTACCTAGGCTAACTTTGTTGGACTTACAAACAAAGGAGACTTAGGAAGGTGCTCCAGGAACAGACCTTGTTTGTATGTAGAGGACTTACGGTACTGTATGTTAGCTTGATTATGTAGTTCATTTGAGTCAGAGTCCCTTCTCTCTCTAAATCAGGCCCAACACAGATCCAGGTGGGTTAAAGGGGAATCTAGGCAGTGTGTCTTAATGTCCATCATATATTGCAAGTCACTTAGCTTGCTAGAGCAGATTGCAAACTTGGATATATTTTATGTAACTATCAATTTGGTGGATATAGTCTTTTGTGTCTCAAGCTAGAAAAAGATTTTAAATAGTTCACATTCACATGGAATGAACAGTGTTATACATTAAGAGTTATCTTCTTGAACTATATTAACTCTCCTTCCCTAGGTCATAATATAATTCAGAGACAGCTGGCAACATGCCACAGAAAAATCACATTGATCACATTACACTGATTGGGCCGAATAAGCAAGAACTGACTGGAGCACTGGAGACCTTAGAAAGGCATTGTACATACCTTTGCAAAGAAAGATGCAGGAATCAAATACATCTGCAAAATCTGTAGTGGTTCAGTGGTTAGTGCTGTATCAGGACAGTTGCATCAAAGTAAAGACAATCATTGTATCTTGCTCTTCTTACCACAAAGAATAAGGCCTAAATCACATATCCTAGAAGCTGCATATTCTACGCCTAGGAATATGGCTTTGCCCCTTATACAGAAAGAGGCAAGAGGCTATCAGCTTTGATTAGGCCCAAAGTAAGAGAGGACTTTCCATAAGATCTAGGCTGTGGTACCAACTGGTAGCAACATAGTCCAAGGTATCACTTGGACTGTGCTCCTCTGGTGTCAGAAGTATCAATGATGGGAAAAGATGTTGCATGGAGTTTGTGAGAGAATAACATGGCATCACTTGGGATTCTGAAGTGGGACTTTGCCATCTGCTGAAGATAATTATACACTTTTTGAAAAACAACTCTTATTGTGCTTCTTGGCCCTGGTAGAGCATAGGTGTGACCATGAGCCACAGGTGACCATGCACCTGAAACTTCCCATCATGAACTGGCTCCTATCAGACTCACTACGTTTTGAGGACAGTGACCCTGTGATCATCCACTGTGGGATTAAGTGTCACTTCTAAGACTGAGATCAAGTAGGATCAGAGGGCAGAAGGAAGCTGCGTAAATAATAGCCAAAAGTTCCCATACTATCCATCATTGTTGTACCCTTCCTTGGCTTGCATCTAGAGCTCTGTGGGGATTCATGAAGGAGGAAGCAAAGTTCCTAACTTGGGACAGTGCCCCTGTCATGCACATTGTGCTGAAGGAGAGGTGACCCCACTTTAGACTTCATAGGCAATGGTAAGTAACTGACCAGATGGCAAGGAGCCTAGAAGGAAACAGATTGAAATACTGGGGACAAGTCAATCTTGGGTACAGACACATAAAAGAAGATATTGGGGTGGGTATAAAGTTTGAATATTTTTCAAACACATGGTAACACTCATCAAAGAACATTCCCCACATAAGTGTTAAATAAAAGAAAGGAAGAAAGTGAAAGTCACTCAGTTGTGTCCAACTCTTTGTGGCCCCATGGACTCTACAGTCTGTGGAATTCTCCAGGCCAGAATACTGGGGTGAGTAGCCTTTCCTTTCTCCATGGGATCTTCCCAACCTAAGAATCAAATCCAGGTCTCTCACATTGCAGGTGGATTTTTTACCAGCTAAGCCACCAGGGATCCAGACAAATAAGTATATCAAATGACTTTATATAATGGACAAATGAACAAAGTGTCGATATTGACAGAGATGGAGGCTATGCATGGACTCAAGTGCATGAATTCTTAATGACAAAGACTGATATAACTATTGCTGCCATTGGAGGTTTAAATGGCAGCAACTGAGACCAGTACTTGACATCCTCATGGTACTATTTCTCTAAAATACCATAGGGCCACTTGATGACAAGTAGACCACTTTGGGTCACCTATATCCCAAAAGGACCAGCAGTTTATCTTCACAGTGACCCATTTGCCATATGGGTTGTCCTTTCTTCTTTACAAAGCCTCAGTCATCACCACTGTCTTACAGAGTGGCTGATGCTGGGGCCCACTTCACAGGGTCCTAGTGAGGGCACAAAGCAGGATCCAGTGGTCATCTGACATACTATAATGGCAGGAGCAGCTGGCCTCATAGAATGCTGGGATGGCCTACAGAGGCACAGTTACAGCTTCAGCTCCAGCAGAGAGTCTATAATTTTAAGAAAGGGTTGGCAAATTCAGTCTGCCACCTGTTTTTGTAAATAAGTTTTATTGGAACACGGCCATCCTTACTCGTACACATATTGTCTATGGCTGCTTTCGCACTACAAGGGCAGACTTGAGTTGTTGTCACTGAAACCATATGGCCCACAAATTCTAGAATAATTACTATCTGGCTCTTTACAGAAAAAGTTTGCCAACCCCTCTGCTAGAGGATGTGATGCCATCAACTGGAAAAATGTATACACTGTGCCCCCAGTGAGAAAAAAAGGTATAGTTCCAGGAATTAAGAGGTGGAGGCGTCAGTGGTCTTACCATCACAAAGAATGATTCGCTGGATTTTGTGTTTCCAGTATCTAGTACTCTGGGTTATAAGTCCCGGTTTTCCAAATTGGCACACTTTTTTTTAGGGGACACAGTAAGTGTCCCACTGAATTACATGATAAAGTACTACTGTACAGCAAAGTGGATCTGAGTGGCATAAACAGTGGAACATAGTAGAGAGAGAGATGAATTATCCATAGTCTTTTGCAATGAAGAACCTAATACCACTCTGCATGGAATGCAGTCAAAGATTCCTCTGCCTTATTTGTCAAAAATGGGTTTGCCCAAAACCATGACCTTCACAGAGCAGCCCATATCCAGAGACTTTACAAAGCAGAGGGACAGAATTCTGGCTACTGGGAACTGATGCGGCTAGTAGTTAGCTGATGCCATCTCACAAGAATTGTGTGTATGCATTTCCTCTTCATTCCCTGCTCAACAGCATCACGTTTGTAGTTTCAAGTCAGCCATGGTAGAGGAATTTAAGTGATGGAAATTGGCAAATACTACAAATCCAAATCGGGATTCCACCCTGCCCCCCCCCCCCCGCCCCAGAGAGCTAGCTATTAAATATTTATCAGCACAGCACCAAGACACCTGTTGGGCAATAGTCACTCTGTAAGTCACTGCCAGGGTGAGTGAGGCTTGGTGTCATAGCTTTCCTCTTTCCTCTAACCAACACTACTTCCTCCCTTCTTTCCATAGATATTGAGCACCAATAAAACTGTTAAATTTTATCTTATGTCTGCTTCCAGAAACTCCATGTTGCAATTTAAGATTTTTAGTATAAATATTACTATTAGTAATCCTGGCGTATAAGCAGCAAAAGAAGCTGTACTTATTTTAAGTGGTGTTATATATTGCAATTATATATTTGAATCAGGCTTTTGAACATATCAGTATACAATTTTAACTATCAGCACTCTTAGAAAACCAAATGGCAAGCAAAGGACAGCTAACTTAAAGCTATGAAATCTTGTAGTATTCCTGAAGGGCATATCAGCATGAAAATAGGGATACCAGAACCAAATATCACAGGGAAAATTATTGTTATTCAATTAAAACCTCATAATTAAAAGTCTTAGTTGAAATAGCCTAATGGAAATACACCCAGCACTGATTAATCATTCACCTCTATACATAAAAATAGCTGCAACAGATCTTCTTAACGACATTTTAAGATCTTCAGTTCAGTTCAGTTCAGTTCAGTTGTTCAATCGTGTCTGACTCTTTGCGACCCCATGAATTGCAGCATGCCAGGCCTCCCTGTCCATCACCAACT
>SJYA01000510.1:0-77243 GCA_006410615.1 Neotragus moschatus
AGAGGCATGGGAAGCCTAAAACATTCTAAAAATATAAAGTCTTTCAAAGAGTTAAAAGCTATTAGAATAGTGCTGGTGTAGGATTTCATTGTTGAGCCAATGCTTGCTGCTAAGTTCCCATATCTCTTATCCACTGTGCACCTGGGAGTGCAATAGTTAATGTAGTTGGAATTTAAGAAAAACAAGCAATAGTCTTGAATTAACCATATCAGACCTTTGAGTTAATTGGTTCTTTCTTTGTTGTAACACACTGCACCTTTGCTCCGTGAGAAATGTAACTCTGTTTAATACTTTCTGAGGCTGACATAGATTAGAAATATAAAGAAAAAACATTTCAAGGGAAAATAAGTTTTCTGGTTGAGCAGCCTTTATCAAAAGAGGATCATAAAATGTCCACAGGCCTCCAAGGCCAGAAGGTAATGTACACAACATTGTTTATGGGAAAGGTATGCAGAAAAAATCCTGGTTTCGATAAAGACAAAACAGATGTAATGTTTGGGCTGACTCTGTATGACTCTGCATCTTTCATTTTCCTCTATGTACAAGTCAAGGTATAAAAGCTTCCCTGAAAAATAAAGTGATGGACCAGGACCAGCTCCACGAAAGCCTGATTCCCCCATGTCTTTCTTTCTTTCTCTCTCTTACTCTCTTTTTCAGGCTGATCCCTTGGAGCATAGAGGCTCTCTGTGTTCACTTTCCTGCCTGGGCTTCTAAGACCTAAACGGGAGTGTGTCTTCACTCCCTCGGGAGACTGGGAGGGCACCTGCAGCCTACATGAACAGAGCAAGTCCCTTGTCTTGGGACTTTATTGGCTTTCTGTGTAAACCAAGGAATATCAGCCTTTTTCTCCTTTCTATTTTCTTATCTTCAACATTCTTTCTTTATATCTCTATTTAAATCTCTTTGCTGATGCCATCTCTCTTGAGAGTTCCCCTGGATCCTGCAGGGGCTGGACCCTGGCAAACCATAGCTTTGACTAGATGGATGTTTGTTGGCAAAGTGATGTCTCTGCTTTTTAATATGCTGTCTAGGTTTGCCATAGCTTCCCTCCCAAGGAGCAAGCATCTTTTAATTTCATAGCTGCAGTCACTGTGTGTGGTGATTTTGGAAACCAAACAAATAAAACCTGTCACTGTTTCTACTTTCTCTCTTTCCATTTGAGATGAAGTGATGGAACCAGATGCCATGATCTTAGCTTTTTGAATATTGAGTTTTAAGCCAGCTTTTTCACTCTCCTTTTTCATTTTCATCTAGAGAAATATTATTCGAACTTAAAGAAGAAGGAAACTAAGAAGGAAATTTTGTCTTTTGTGACAAACATAGATGAAGCAGTAGGACATTACACTAAGTAAAATAAGCCAGAGAAAGAAGAACAAATAAATATGGCATGAAACCACTTATATGATGAGTCTTAGATTTTCAATCTTATAGAAGCAGAGAGTGGAAGGGTTCTTGCACAGATCTGGGAGGAGGGTGAAATGAGTAGGTATTAGTCAAAAGGTACAAAGGTTCAGTTACACAAGATGAATAAATCCTAGAGATATACTGTATGGCATAGTGCCTAAAGTTAACAATACTATATAATATATGTAAAGTAATTATAATGCCTTAAATTTTGGGCTGTTACATAAACAACAACAACAACAATTAAATGAAAAAGGCAAAAGGAAACGTTTGGAGGGGATGAACCTGATTTTTTGGCATAAGTTATGGCGACAGTTTCACTGGTATGTGTGCTTGCTCATCACTTCAGTCATGTCTGACTCTTCATAACCCTATGGACCATAGTCTGCCAGGCTCCTCTGTCCATGGAATTCTCCAGCTAAGAATACTGAAGTGGGTTACTATGCCCTCCTCCAGGGGATCTTCCCAACCCAGGGACTGAACCTATGTCTTCTGTGGCTCCTGCACTGCAGGCGGATTTTTCACTGCTGAGCCTCTGGGGAAGTCCACACACACACACACACACACACACACACACACACGAAAATTAACTATAGTTCTTTTACAAAATAATACTATATAGTTAATATAAACTTTATTATAATTTACAAGCCCATCTGATATATATGATAATGTCTTAAAATTTTTGAGGAAATATCTTCTTGAGATATTCCCCTAAAACAATTCATCAATTCAATCTCTCTTAGAACTGGAAGGAATTTTAAGAAATCACCTGGTTCAGCGAATGCCTTAAGAAAAATAAAGAATTACTGTCACTTTTTAGATCAAGACTCATTGGAAAAGACTCTGATGCTGGGAGGGACTGGGGGAAGAACGAGAAGGGGACGACAGAGGATGAGATGGCTGAATGGCATCACTGACTCAATGGATCAGAGTTAGTCAGAGTGAACTCCGGGAGTTGGTGATGGACAGGGAGGCCTGGCATACTGCGATTCATGGGATCACAAAGAGTTGGACACGACTGAGCAACTGAACTGAACTGAACTGAAGATGATATTAAATGACTCACCCAAGGCCACCTAACTATTATTTCTTTTCTCAACTATTTCTTTTTTTTTAGCCAAACAGATCTCAATACCTATTTCATCTGCAACTATAAGATATTCAAGTGCAAAGTAATTCACTGAGAAATCCTATTACAAGGTTGGATACATTAAATATCCACAGCTCTTTGTATGTCAATCAAACCTCAGTAAAATGTTTTCTTAAAAAAAAATTAACTTCATACCTAGTTTAAATTGTTTGACCCTGTTACTATTGTTTATTGGCCTAAACATTTGGTATCTTAATTTTCCTTTCTCAAGTATCTTGCTTAGTATCTGTGTATTTTGGCAACTGCAAATATTCAACAAATTCTTAAATTTTTTATAAAAAATTGGCTTGTTGCTATCAAGCTGTTGTTGTTGCTGTCATTGTTAACTACAATGCTGAATCTAGTTGATTTGTCACAGATCACAGTAAAAGGCATACTGTAAAAATAATTAAATACTTCGCATCCAAAATGAAGTGAAAGAGACAGGCAGAAGAACAGGTCAGATGGAGGCAATGTGAGATGAATTTGATGATTTGAGGATGAATGAAGGGGGGACACCAGCCAAGGAAATCAGGTATCCACTTGAATGTCAGAAAGGCAAGAAATGGATTCTCCTCTGAGTCACCAGGTAGGAATACAGGCCTGCCACCACTTTGATTTTGCCCCATGAGACCCAACTCTGGTTTATGACCTAAAAAATGGTAAGATAATCAATTTGAGAGGTTTTAAGGCCATAAGTTTTTCTGGTCGTTTGTTACAGTAGTAATAGAAAACAAATAGAGAAATTAAGCAATTCAGTTTTGAAAAAAACAATTAATGTTACTGTATAAATTCCCATTTTCCTCCTTCAAAATACTGAAGGGATTTTTCTCCCTTTGGTGAATCTCAAGTCTGCTCTCCTTTTGTGGCTAACATGCACGCCTTATTGCTGGGTGAGAAGACAGAGTCTGAAGGTTGGGGTCTAAATAAAATCTTACAGAATGGGGTCTATGTGACCCTCCTAGGACAAAAGCAGGAAGGAAGCCATGGTGAGGAGGTGTCACTTACCATAGATAGTGAGGTGGAAAACCTGGATAAATTCAAATCCTCCAGGGAAGCTGACTCGAGCCCGGTAATGTCCACTGTCTTCAGAGGACAGGTTCTCAATCTTCAGGGACAAGATGTTGGGCACATGGACCCTCTGCTGGTACTTGTCCTGGAGGCTGACCCAGGTTGGAGTGTCTGCCCTATGGTGGACTCGTAGCAGGATACTGTAGTTTGACTCAGGGCCAAAGGCCCACGAGACCTCCTCTGGTTCAGCTTCTTGCTTCTTGATCACGTGAAACAACACAGAAGCTCCTCGGATCCCCTGCAGGGGAACACGGGCTCCAGATTCCTGAACTTCAGAACCACGTGCACCAGAACTCTTGGCCCCTGTGCTGCAGATGCCTAAAGGACTGGAAACTGAACATATGTTTTTTTCATCAATAATAAAGGAAAGAACCCACACAACCCTGTTTGTAAAGAAATCCACCCAGGATAATTCCTTGCTTTTAGTAAGATAGCCAAGTACAATTAATTGAAACAACTTTTGGAATCAAGTCCTTTTTCTAATGAAGTTTAACATGGAATAGGTTACATAAATTTGCTAACCTGACATTTCCTTACTGACCTCATAAGGTCAATATAAGTTAAATGACATCACAAGTGAAAAGCACTCAGCATATTTTCAGGCACAAATTAGGTGCATAACTGTAGAAGGAGCTTAAAATGTCTCCTTACATCCCTGCCTCCTTGTGTTCACACATTTGTTTAACCCTTTTCCCTGGAGTGTGGACTGCACTCAGTGACTTGCTCTCAGGAATGGACCGCAGCAGACACGATGGATGCCATTCAGTGATTTTAGAGTACATAAGACTGTGACTTCCCTCTTGCTTATACTCACACTCACTCTTTCTCGTTCACTCTCTCCCTTGCTTGCCCTGAGGAATCCAGCTGCCATGTTGTCAGTTGCCTTACTGGGGAGACCCATGTAACAAGGAACTGAGGGAGCCTCTGGTCAACATCTAGGGAGGAGCTGAGGCCCTCAGTCTAACAGCCACAGGGGCTTCCTCCTAGCAGATCTTTCCCAGATGACCCTGAGCATCAGGGTCTAGCCTAGCCTCAGTCAAGACCTTGATTTAAGTCTGAGAGACCCTGAGTCAGAGGACCCAGCTGACCTACCCCTGGGCCCTGACCTAGAGAAAATGTGATACTCTACCTGATGGTGTTTAAGGCATTAACTTTTGGGGTGACAGGTTACACAACAGTAAATACATAATACAAATATGAATGCTGTTCTCCTTTTTGCTTCTAGGCAGTGTGGTAGTCAGGAGAGGCTAAGCTGTGCTGTGTAACAAGCAGTTAATACCTCAAGGTCTTAGAACAAGAGGAGTTTATATCCTCCACCACAGGTCCCCACGAGAGATTGAGGGAGGGTTCCCGTCACACAGAGTGGAGGCTCCACCACCTCCATGGAGCCCACAGTGTCCTCACAGGCTCCAAGTCCCACAGCAGGGAGGGGAAACAGGAGAATCACACCTCTCTCCAGAAGTAGCATGCTCTCTGCTCTTGCTTTTTGGCCAGCACTGGTCACAAGGCCCTGACAAACTGCCAGGGACTAGAATATGAGAGTGAGAAGTGATCATTTAGTGAGCTCTGCTGTCCCTGCCACCAAGTCAGCACTTCCCTAGCCAGTCCCTGAGAGGTTGCAGTGGGCCTTCCTCCATCACTTTCCTGCGGAGCTGTGACCAGTGGGCACATTTCCCTGAGGGCCACCCATCCTGAGCTCACTCTCCCTTTTCAGACATAGGACCTAGGGACTGGATACCCTCTGTCCTTTCTGGGACAGGGTAGGACAGAACAGGACCAGAGAAAGTAATACAGAACAGTCTTATCCTGAACAGAACAATAGCTTGCTTTTTCCAGGAGGTCAGGATCCATCTAGGTTGGCCTCTTCCTACCAGGCAAAAAAATCCTCTCTCCAAATGAGTAAGTTCTCTTCATCTCAAGTCTGCCTTCCTGTATTGTACTTATACCCATTCCTGGCTGTCATTAGAGGCAGAGAATGACTCAGGCCAGTATTTACATATATATATATATATTTCAGCTATTTCTTTGTATTTATTTAATCACTTATTCACTGAATTAGGCATCTCCTTGAGGTCAGGCCTCCATCCCAGTCCCTTCAGCTCCTCTCACAGGCCTGGGGCCTTACATTAGGCTTACTATTGCTTTACTAAATTTCCAGAGCATGGTGTGCAAACAAAGTTTCAATAGACTGTGAAAGACAATGTCTTAAAGGAGATGGTCTAATCACCTCTCTCAGGAGGAGAGGCAGAGAAAACAGGGCCACACTAGATTCCAGAGGGGATGCTTGAAGAAGAGCATCCTTCATTCCACACAGGGCCAAGAAGTGACCACTGTAATGGCCCAGGGTCTCCTCTTTGAAGGAACCCTAAATAGATTCACTGCTGTCAGTCCCTGTCGTGACACAGGACTAGGAGAACATGGGATGAAGAGACAGAGCAGAGGCCTTGAAACACACAGGAGAATCCTTTCTGGGGACAAAAGCTGGGAAGGTCCTTAGGGGGCATCTGCCCAGGCCCCTCCTGTTACAGAAGAGGAGGCCCCCCAGGGGGTGAACCTGTCCTGGGCCACACAGGGCAGAGCCACACCTGGCACCAGGGCTCCTCTCTCCCAGCCCAGGGCTTCTCCCCTGCAGGAGCTCCCCTCTCCCAGCCCCCCATCCTGTCCCTGTCCCCCGTAGGGGCTCCCCTTCCAGCACTGCTGTCTCATTACTAGGATCTGAGCAGCTCCTGGAGGCTAATCCTCCAACTTTCTCTCCTGGGAAAGGGGAAGCAAGTAATTACAGGGGTTTAGCAGAGCAAGGGGTACCTTTCCAGGTGGCACTAGTCATAAAGAACCTGCCTTTCAATGCAGAAGACATAAAAGATGCAGGCTTGATCCCAGGATCGGGAAGATTTCTCTGGAGGAGGGCATGGCAACCTACTCTAGTATTCTTGCCTGGAGAATCTCATGGACAGGGGAGCATGGTGGGCTACAGTCCATGGAGTTGCAGAATATGACACGACTGAGCGACTTAGCATGCACACACAGCAGAGCAGGGACTTCTGGCCAGTAGAGAGTTACACAGCAGACCNAAAATTAAGCCAGAAAGGCTGTGGTTATAAACAAGAGAGTAAAGTTTATTCAAGTGATATAAAATTTAAAAATCAACATAAACTTTGTTCCCGTTTCTGCCCCTTCCTTCATCATTACACCAGGAAATCAATCGCCGTTTTCTCTCAACTCATACTCAAACCCACCTGTGCCTTTGCACATCTCCTCCGTCTCCACGACTCTCTCTAGATGCCAGTGACGGTAGGGACACTTTCTTCTTTGTGTTCTGCCAGTGGACACAGGGACACACTGAGGGCATGAAGGAGACTATTGCTATGGTGAGTGCCTCTCCCCAGGACCTCACCAGTAGCTTCTGTGTCTTTGAGAAATTACAGCGCGAACTGAACTCATCGTCAAGCTTCCTTTCCAGCTACTTCCAAACTCATGTCCAGAAAAGGGTTAAAGATGTTAAGAATGATAAAGACAAAGATACTTCATCCACAGCATCACTCCTCACACCCAACCCTCCAATGTGTAGAGCAGTTTAATGTTCCTTTCGGTGATGCCTCTTCCAGTTCACCCAGGGCGTCCGATACCCGCTGGGAAGTGGCCATCTCATTCAGTACCGTGGAGGTTGGGGCTAAGAGGGCAACAAGCTCCACTCCTTCCCAGATCCCGGGGGACCCCGAGGAAGTCATGTTCCTTCTCTGTGTGCAGATTGTCTCATGTCTAACATGAGAAATTCAAACCATTTCTCTCTCTTTTTTTCTCCCTTTATCTCACTTTGTCTCCATCTCTTTATTTTTTATTTGTGAATTTCTAGTTCCAGACTTTGGATAAGACTAATTCTGAACATGTTTTTGCAGTTAAATAATACTGGAAATGTGAGGAAAGTCTACATTTTACTGTAGACAGAAGCAATCTAGTTAAATGGGATATAGTCCTTATTTCAATGCCCTTTATTAATATAAGTTGGCCTGTTTTAAAAATGCTCTCTAATTTGTTTAGTTTTATCGAGAATTCACAATCCACTATATTTTCTTCTTTTCTTCATTCGTTTGTATTTAATTTTTATATGTACAGATGTCTAATCTTTCATAAATTTATAGGTGTATTAACACCCTTCCTGTGAATTTTCCAAATTAATTTATTTAAAATTGAAGGATAATTTCTTGGTACACATCCTTCTTTAGGACATTCTCTTTTTCTTTCAGTTTCTCTTTTTTTTGCTTAACTCCTTATTCTCTCCACTTTTTCTTTTCCCACCTCCAGACTTTTCCACCATTTTAATCCTGTTAGTCATCTATTACATTTTCTTCTGCATTTTCTCCTACTCTCATAAATACGTGAGTATATAGATGATTTTAAATATCGAAGATACTGTTTCATTTACAAGATTAGGATTTTGTTATACATAGTTATCTGCATAGTTATCTGATGGAAATCCATGCATCTGACACTCTCAAAAACTAGAAATACCTCCCAGCCAATTGGTAGACTGTGTTTTTTTTTTAAAGGCTTCATAATACTCCACTGTACATAAACTTCCCATCTTGTTCAATCATTTCCAAATTGATGTAAAGATTCATTGTTTCTAGGATTTTGCCCTAAAACAGTGCTTTGCATTATAAAGGGCATCCTCCCAGAGAATTTGTTTTACTGGGAGGTAACTTTTCAACTTTTCAAAATGAAAACTAACACTGAGGTGGAATGAAAAATTTATAAACTCTCGTGAGATAAACTGGAGACGGCAAGGACCCTCTCCTTTGTGAAGATCTGCTACGATCTGCACCCCAAACCCTGGTGGAGAGTGTGTGTTCACTATCCCTTTCTAGCAGAGAAGCCCAAGGAGCCTGACTAGAATTGCTTCCTCTGGCTCAGACCTGGGACTCTAGTCGGCCTCCTCCTCCACAATGTCCTGTGTAAGCTTCCAGAGCCCCTCTGAGTCTAGACCAGGAGAACCTCATTCCTTTGCCCTCTGCCCCAAGGAGCCATGTTCTTTGTCTCCCTCTCTCTCCCCAGGACCCCGGGCAGGCTCTCTTGGCTTCCCTGTTACTGCAGCAGAAGCAACCTCACCTCCCTGGAAATGGTCCTCTTGATGCAGACAAGGCTGCCTGAACTCAGGGGTCCCAGACTTGCCACATTATCAAAAGGCCATATTACTCTTTCCTCGCTCTCTGGGGCTCTAAACCAAGTACACTGCATTTGAAAACGTAGAGTTGTCTTCCTTTCTTGGTCAACAAAGACGTCAAAACCTAAAGAGCCCTCCAAGTTGTAAGGTCTTGCTTTGCTGTCTTTATCCAACATCCCTCCCTCCCAAGGAGCCCAGGCCACTCACTGAGAAGGAGGCTGATGAATCCCAGGAGCCAGGAGGCCCAGCAGAGGTGGAAGTCTTCTGAGCAGAGTCTCATTGCAGGTTGCCTGCCAGATCGTTCAGCTGCAGAGGAAATATTGATGAAGATAGCTGCAAGAGAAGAGAAAAACTTGGGCCCCAGCTTCCACCCTCAGGGTGGAGCTAACAAATTTGTTTCTAGTTGACCCCTGGCAAGCATGTTAGTTCTCTGTCAGTCTGTGTCTTGTGCTGGGAGGCGGGTTCTTTACCACTAGCGCCACCTGGGAAGCCTGAGCTCTGTCAGTCTAGAGAAACCCCTTTAATCTTATCCTCAGCATATACAGTACACACTCAATAAGTAATTTTAAAATGAACGTATAAATAATCTCACTCTGTGATGTGCCTGGCACACTGTTGGACAGATCCCACTCAGTGAAGTCACAGCCAGCTTGGAGTTCTCACATACCCTTCTGTGATTCCCTGGGGGTAGCAGCTCTGCCCCAGGCAGCCCAGCTCACCTCTGCAAAAAGGCTAGGCTAAGCCCCATCTTTCTGGCTTGCATACAGATTTCTCAGGANTTCCTGTATTGTACTTATACCCATTCCTGGCTGTCATTAGAGGCAGAGAATGACTCAGGCCAGTATTTACATATATATATATATATTTCAGCTATTTCTTTGTATTTATTTAATCACTTATTCACTGAATTAGGCATCTCCTTGAGGTCAGGCCTCCATCCCAGTCCCTTCAGCTCCTCTCACAGGCCTGGGGCCTTACATTAGGCTTACTATTGCTTTACTAAATTTCCAGAGCATGGTGTGCAAACAAAGTTTCAATAGACTGTGAAAGACAATGTCTTAAAGGAGATGGTCTAATCACCTCTCTCAGGAGGAGAGGCAGAGAAAACAGGGCCACACTAGATTCCAGAGGGGATGCTTGAAGAAGAGCATCCTTCATTCCACACAGGGCCAAGAAGTGACCACTGTAATGGCCCAGGGTCTCCTCTTTGAAGGAACCCTAAATAGATTCACTGCTGTCAGTCCCTGTCGTGACACAGGACTAGGAGAACATGGGATGAAGAGACAGAGCAGAGGCCTTGAAACACACAGGAGAATCCTTTCTGGGGACAAAAGCTGGGAAGGTCCTTAGGGGGCATCTGCCCAGGCCCCTCCTGTTACAGAAGAGGAGGCCCCCCAGGGGGTGAACCTGTCCTGGGCCACACAGGGCAGAGCCACACCTGGCACCAGGGCTCCTCTCTCCCAGCCCAGGGCTTCTCCCCTGCAGGAGCTCCCCTCTCCCAGCCCCCCATCCTGTCCCTGTCCCCCGTAGGGGCTCCCCTTCCAGCACTGCTGTCTCATTACTAGGATCTGAGCAGCTCCTGGAGGCTAATCCTCCAACTTTCTCTCCTGGGAAAGGGGAAGCAAGTAATTACAGGGGTTTAGCAGAGCAAGGGGTACCTTTCCAGGTGGCACTAGTCATAAAGAACCTGCCTTTCAATGCAGAAGACATAAAAGATGCAGGCTTGATCCCAGGATCGGGAAGATTTCTCTGGAGGAGGGCATGGCAACCTACTCTAGTATTCTTGCCTGGAGAATCTCATGGACAGGGGAGCATGGTGGGCTACAGTCCATGGAGTTGCAGAATATGACACGACTGAGCGACTTAGCATGCACACACAGCAGAGCAGGGACTTCTGGCCAGTAGAGAGTTACACAGCAGACCCACCCGACCTTACACTTGCTGGAAATGAGGGAACCAGGGAGAGAGGAGGCTCAGCCCTCAGGCTGCAGGGAGGATGGACCCAGAAGCTAGTAGTGAGCACCAGCTGTGAGGAAGCTGAAAGAAGACATAGAAAAAGAAGGCAGACAGTAAGAGCATTGTGAACTACAAAAGGGCTAGTCCTGAAGAAGAAAATTAAGCCAGAAAGCCTGTGGTTATAAACAAGAGAGTAAGGTTTATGTAAATGACATAAAATTTAAAAATCAACATAAAATTTTGTTCCCATTTCTGACCCTTCCTTGGTCATCCCACCAGGAAATCAATCGCTGTTTTCACTCAACTCATAATTACCCCACTTGTGCCTTTGCACATCTCCTCTGCTCCATGACTCTCTCTAGATGCCAGTGATGGTACGGATCCTTTTTTCTTTATGTTCTGCCTGCGGACACAGGGACACACTGAGGGCATGAAGGAGACTATTGCTATGGTGAGTGCCTCTCCCCAACCTCACCAGTAGCTTCTGTGTCTTTGAGAAAGTGCAGCATGAACTGAACTCACCTTCAAGCTTCCTTTCCCACTACTTCCAAACTCATGTCCAGAAAAGGGTTAAAGATGTTAAGAATGATAAAGACAAAGATACATCACCCACAGCATCACTCCTCACCACCCACCCCTCCAAATGTGTAGAGCAATTTAACGTTGTTCCTTCCAGTGATGCCTCTTCCAGTTCACCCAGGGTGCCCAGCCTCCACTGGGAAATGTTCATCTCATTCAGTACCATGGAGACTGGGACTAAAGGGGCAACAAATTCTACTCCTTCCCAGATCCTGGGGGACCTTGATAAAATCATTTTCCTTTTCTGTGTGCAGATTGTCTCATCTCTAACATGAGAAATTCAAACCATTTCTCTCTCTCTTTTTCTCCCTTTATCTCATTTTGTCTCCATCTCTTTATTTTTTAATTTGTGAATTTCTAGTCCCAGACTTTGGATAAGCCTATAATTTGGAACATATTTTTGCAGTTAAATAACACTGGAAATGTGAAGAAAGTCTACATTTTGCTGTAGACAGAAGCAATCTAGTTAAATGGGATATAATCCTTATTTAAATGCCCTTTATTAATATATTTGCCCATTTTTACAAATGCTCTCTAATTTGTTTAGTTTTATCCAGAATTCACAATCCACTGTATTTTCTTCTTTTCTTCATTCATTTGTATTTAATTTTTACATGTACAAATGTCTAATCTTTCATAAATTTATAGATGTATTCACATCATTCCTTTGAATTTTCTAAAATAATTTATTTTTAATTGAAAGATAATTGCTTGGTATGCATCCTTCTTTAGGACATTCTCTTTTTTTTTCAGTTCCTCTTTTTCTTTCAGTTCCTCTTTTTTGCTTAACTCCTATTCTCTCCACTTTTTCTTCTCCCACCTCCACACTTTTCCCCCATTTTAATCCCCTGTTAGTCATCTATTACATTTTCTTCTGCATTTTCTCCTACTCTCATAAATACATGAGTGTATAGATGATTTTAAATATTGAAGATTACTGTTCCATTTACAAGATTAGGATTTTGTTATACATAGTTATCTGCATAGTTATCTGATGGAAATCCATACATCTGACAGTATCAAAAATTAGAAATACCTCTCAGACAATTGGTAGACTGTTTTTTTTTTTTAAGGCTTCATAATACTGCACTGTACATAAACTTCCCATTTTGTTCAATCATTTCCAAATCGATGTAAAGACTCATTGTTTCTAGGGTTTTGCCTTAAAACAGTGCTTTGCATTATAGAGGGCATCCTCCCAGAGAATTTGTTTTACTCGGAGGTTTTTTCAACTTTTCAAAATGAAAATTAACAGTGAAGTGGAATGAAAAATTTATAAGTTGTTTTGAGATAAACTGGAGACTGCAAGGACCCTCTCCTTTGTGAAGATCTGCTAGGATCTGTACCCCAAATCCTGGTAGAGAGTGTGTGTTCACTATCCCTTTCTAGTAGAGAAGCCTAAGGGGCCTGACTAGAGTTGCTTCCTTTGGCTCAGGCCTGGGGCTCTACTCAGCCTCCTCCTCCATGATGTCTTGTATAAGCTTCCAGGGCCCCTCTTAGTCTAGACCAGGAGAACCTCATTCCCTTGCCATTTGCCCCAAAGAGCCATATTCTTTGTCTCCCTCTCTCTCCCCAGGACTCTGGGCAGGCTCACTTGGCTTCCTTGTTACTGTGGCAAAAGCAACCTCTGCTGCTGCTGCTAAGTCACTTCAGTTGTGTCCAACTCTGTGCGACCCCATAGACAGCAGCCTACCAGGCTCCGCCATCCCTGGGATTCTCCAGGCAAGAACATTGGAGTGGTTTGCCATTTCCTTCTCCAATGCATGAAAGTGAAAAGTGAAAGTGAAGTCATTGAGTCATGTCCAACTCTCAGCGACCCCATGGACTGCAGCCTACCAGGCTCCTCCGTCCATGGGATTTTCCAGGTAAGAGTACTGGAGTTGGGTGCCATGGCCTTCTCCTAGAAGCAACCTCACCTCCCTGGAAATGGCCCTCTTAATGCAGACAACGCTGCCTGAGCTCAGGGGTCCCAGACTTGCCACATAATCAAAAGGCCATATTATTCTTTCCTTGCACTCTGAGGCTCTAAACCAAGTACACTGCATTTCAAAACTTATAAGTGTTGTTTTCCCTTTTTGTTCAACAAAGATGTCAAAACCTAAAGAGCCCTCCAAGGGGTAGGGTCCTGCTTTGGTGGCTTTATATGACATCTCTCCCTCCCCAGGAGCCCAGACCACTCACTGAGTAGGAAACTGATGAATCCCAGGAGCCAGGAGGCCCAGCAGAGGTGGGCGTCTTCTGAGCAGGGCCTCATTGCAGGTTGTGTGCCAGCCAGTTCAGCTGAGGAGGAAATATTGATGAAGTTAGCTGCAAGAGAAGAGAAAAGCTTGGGCCCTAGCTTCCCACCCTCAGGGTGGAGCTAACAAATTTGTTTCTAGTTGGCCATTGGCCAGTGTGTTCGTTCTCTGTTAGTCTATGTCTCCTGCACTGGGGGGGTGGTTCTTTACCACTAGCGCCACCTGGGAAGCCTGAGCTCTGTCAGCCTAGAGAAACCCCTTAATCTTATCCCCAGCATATACAGTACATACTCAATAAGTAAAAAATTTTAAAATGAAGGTATAAATAATCTCCCTCTGTGATGTGCATGGCATACTGTTGGACAGATCCCACTTAGTGAAGTCACAGCCAGCTTGGAGTTCTCGCATACCCTTCTGTGATTCCCTGGGGTAGCAGCTCTGCCCCAGGCAGCTCAGCTCACCAGTGCCAGGCTGTGGTCAGGCACAGAAGTCATGCTCCGCAAAAAGGCTAGGCTAACCCCATCTTGGGCTTCCCAGGTGCTCAGGGGTAAAGAATCTGCCTACCAACACAGGAGATGTAGGAGAGCAGGTTGGGAAGATCCCCTGGAGAAACAAATGGCAGGCCACTCTGTATTCTTGCCTGGAAAATTCCACAGATAGAGGAGGCTGGCAGTTTACAGTCTATGGGGTTACAAAAGGGTTAGACAAAATTTAAAGACTAAACAACAACAAAGCCCCATCTTTGTTTGATGGCTGCTCTGTCTCTTTTCCATTTAATGAGTCAAATTTTCTTTCTAATTTTTCAGAAACTTCAACTCTCAGTTTCCTATGTAAGCAGCTGTGGGCAAGGAACAAATTTCTTTGAGGGAAGTGTCAACTTCACACAGCCCAACACAAATATTGGTATTTACATATTGCTTGCATCTGTATGGCCTTCCCAGCTGTCACAGTGCTCCCTGTATACACAAGGCAAAGCCAGACCCCCCATAGAAATTGTGCCACAACCAAGCATTTCCCTTTAGTCTCTGCCAGCTCTGTTCCTGCTCTTATGAGGGAAAAGATAGACATCTACACCCTCGTCCTGGCCACAGCCTCAGCTGAATCAGCCTCTGCACAACTGGCTGAGGGTCAGGCCCTGGCTTCTTCTCCCCATGCTGGATACCCCACATTATCTGAGACTCTCACCTCCCATGTTCTGAAGGAATAGCACCATCTTCTTAACATACCTCCTTGTCCTTCCCATGGAGGCTTCTCCCTCAGCTGCTCAGGCAGAAAGCCCCAAAGCTGGGTCCACAGGACTGGCCCCATGACCATGCACTTAAGGTAGTCAGGTACAGAATATTAAATCCTTTATGGATGTAAAACCCTCCTCCAAGAGGGATTTTATTACCTGTAAAAGGTCTCGGAGCTAATCAAAGCACAAACCTGGACTCTTGACAACAAGCTGAAGACACATCCCCCCAGTCACAGCCCCTTTCCCATTCCAAGCAAATCTGAAGTCTAGCCTGTGCTCCTTCCAAAACTTTCTGTGCAGTATCCCAGACAAGAGAATATTCAAAATTAGTTTTATTTTCCCCCTACTCCATCTAATAGCAGACAAATCAGCTTAAAATGTGATTCTTGCCCCCTGTGGTCAGAAACTATACTGATTGAAAATATGGGCTACTCATTCACTGGTTGCCTTTAGGGCATTGGAGAGCAAGTCACAATCCCCTCCTCCACTGGTCCTCACGATTTTAAGAGAGAAATCCTAGTGTGGGAACATTTTAGTTATGAAAACTATGTGGGTAATGGGCAGTGGGAAGGAGGGCCCTGGCGAGGGGAAACTAGTAATGTCATTGGAGACCAGTGACACTGGGAAGAGAGTCAGCTAAGAGATAATCCATGCTGGTAAAATGTCAGAAACTTTGAAAATATCCAGAGGTCTGATCTTATTTTCAGCATCCCAACCATCCTGTGCTAAGGCATATCACAAACACATGCACACTTTCCCTGACAGAAACTTTGGTAAGAGCTTATTACATGAAACTACTTGGTACTGGTAATATTTTTGGGAATTAAAAGAAAGCACACTTGGCTCTGCTGCAGCCAAGTATATACATGTGTATATATTGGGTACAGGATAATAAAGACATGTAGAGCTGAGTGAGATGAGGAGCCCTGGAAAACCAGTCAGAGAAGTGATCATGAGAGTGAAAATTCCTAGGAAATGCCAGAAATTATAGGAAGGCTCTGGACCTCTAGAAAACATCACGAGTGGTCATGTGTATCTTCTTTGAATTGCACAGGACAGGACATCCCACCTAAGGACTGCATTACAGGAAGAACTTGTTGTTCAGTCGCTAAGTCATGTCCAGCTCTTTGTGACCTCATGGACAGCAGCATGCCTGGCTTCCCTGACCTTCACTATCTCCCACAGTTTGCTCAAGCTCTTAACCATTGAGTCTGTGATGCCATCCAACCATCTTGTCCCCTGCTGTCCCCTTCTCCTGCCCTCAATTTTTCCCAGCATCAGGGTCTTTTCCAATGGGTCAGCTCTTCACGTCAGATGACCAAAGTATTGATTCAGTATCTACTCTTTATCAGAAGATTTATACATGTCACTTTGTCTAGTCAAAATTATTTGCTGAATTAAATCCTCAAAACAACCCTATGACCTAATCATTACATACATCTTATAGAAGAGTATCCAGAATGTCCAAAGCTATCACATAACTTATTGAAGGTTATATTTCAAGTAAGCAGCAAGGTGTTTACACAATGTCGACATCAGCTGAGCAATGGACATGACCAGGAGGGAGAGAAGAGTGTAGATTTAGAGAAACTCAAGTTTTAACTGAGAGAGAAAGGACCCCAGTATGGAAAGGATGATTACTGCCTGATGTAGAAGGAAACTTCAGCTCCAGGAATAAGGAAGGCTAGGTGCTTAGATAAAAAACGTTGGTAGAGAGGATCTGAGTTATGATCTTCTCCCTGACCTTCTGCCTGGCTTGAGAGGGAAGAGTCAGCATTCCAGCCTGTAGCATTTGCAGCAGAGCACCAGGGCATTTCAGAGCTGGGCGGGGGAGGGGAACAGATGGCAGCAGTTGCAGGGTGACAACTTGCCTTCATTGTCCATTTTCTCCTCTTTACCTTCTATTCTATAATCCACATATCTCTTTGCTGCTAAAAATGATCAAATAAAACAAATGAATATATATAACAAAGCAGAAACAGACTCACAGATATAGGAAAAGAACCTAGTGGTTACCAGTGGGGAGAGGGAAGAAAAGGGCAAAATAGGGGAATGGGACAAAGAGATGCAAGCTGCTATATAAAAGAGGCAAGCAGAAAGAATATATTGCACAGCACAGGAAATTATAGCCTTTATTTTGCAATAACATTTTTGTTTTGGCTGTGCATGGGCTTTCTTTCTAGTTGTGGTGAGCGGAGCCTACTCTTTAGTTGCGGTGTGGAGGCTTCTCAATTCTCTTGTTGTAGAGCATGGCCTCTAGAGTGTGCAGCCCTCAGTAGTTCGTGGCACATCAGCTTCGTTGCCCTGCAGCATGTGGAATCTTCCCAGACCAGGAATGGAACCCACGACCCCTGCACTGGCAGGTGGATTCCTAACCACTGGATTAACAGGGACGTCCTGTAATAACGTTTAAAGGAGTATAAGCTATCAGTATATTGACTCACTATGCTGTACACCTGATACTAACATAACACTGTATATCAACTGTACATCAATAAAAATTATAATAAAAATCATAAACAGGATGAAGGATGGTTTCAATGGGCCAAATATTCATTAGATCATGGAGAAAGCAAGGGAGTTCCAGAAAAAGATTTACTTCTGCTTTATTGACTATACTAAATCCTTTGACTGTGTGGATCACAACAAACTGGGAAATTCTTCAGTTTATAGGAGTACCAGACTTCTTTACCTGTCTCCTGAGAAACTTGTAGGCAGGTTAAGAAGCAGCAGTTAGAACGAGACTTGGGACAACTGACTGGTTCAAAATTGGGAAATGAGTACGACAAGGCTGTATATTGTCAAACCCTTGTTTATTTAATTTATATGCAGAGTACATCATGAGAAATGCTGGGATGCATGAATTATAAGCTGGAAAAAAGATTGCTGGGAGAAGTATCAACAACTTCAGATAAGCTGGTGAAATCACTCTAATGGAAGTAAGTGAAGAGGAACTCAAAGAGTCAATGAGGGTGAAAAAGGACAGTGAAAAAGCTAGCTTAAAATTCAACATTCAAAAAACTAAGATCATGGCATCTGGTCCCATCACTTCATGGCAAATAGATGGGGAAACAGTGGAAGCAGTGACAGATTTTATTTTCTTGGGCTCCAAAATCACTGCAGATGGTGACTGCAGCCGTGAAATTAGAAGGTGCTTGCTTCTTGGAAGGAACGCTAAGACAAACCTAAACAGCATATTAAAAACCAGAGACATCGCTTTGCCGACAAAAGTCCGTCTAATCAGAACTATGTTTTTTTTCAGTAGTCATGTATGGATGTGAGAGTTGGACCATAAAGAAGGCACTGACGAATTGATGCTTTCAGACTGTGGTGCTTGAGAAGACTCTTGAATCCCTTGGACAGCAAGGAGATCCAATCAGTCAATCCTAAGGGAAATCAACCCTGAATATTTTTTGAAAGGACTGATGCTCAAGCTGAAGCTCTAATACTTTGGCTACCTGATGTGAAGAGCTAACTCAGGAAAAACCCTGAGGCTGGGAAAGACTGAAGACAAAAGGAGGAGGGGATGAAGAAGATAAGATGTTTAGATAGCATCACGGACTCAATGGACATGAATTTGAACAAACTCTGGGAGATGGTAGAGGACAGAGAAGACTGGTATGCTTCATTCCATGGACTTGTAAGAGTCAGACATGACTTAGTGACTGAACACATAATATACACAGCACACATTGAAAAAATTAAGATGTGATTAGAAAACAATGAGTATTTTAACATGTGTATTAAAATGTGGAGTGTAGAAAATTTAGGATCATACAAAATTCCCTCCTTCATAGAAGAAGTGAGAAAACCAACTACACTTTTGGATATCTCTTTCAGAATGTTGGAAATTATCCAATGGTTTGCAGCAAACTTAGGAGCATGTAGTTAAGAAAAATGGCTGAATCACATTGAGAACAGTATTATGAACCAAATGTTTGTTTTCTCCCAAAATTTTTATGTTGAATCACTAACCTCCAATATGATGTTATTTGGAGACAGGGCAATTGGGAGGTAATGAAGTAGATGAGGTCAAGAAGGTGGGGCCCTCATGATGGGATTATTGTCTTTATAAGAAGGGATACTAGAGAACTCTTTCTGTCTCGTCCTTGTGAGATACAGCAAAAATTGGCCATCTGCAAGGCAAGAGGAGAACCCTCACCAGGAACTGATTCAGTCAGTACCTTGATTTTGAACCAGCCCCATAACTGTGAGAAATAAATGTTGTACTTAATACCATTCAATGGTATTTTGTTATAGCATCTCAAGATGACAAAGACAAATGAGGAGCTTTAACAAAGACAAACAGAAGCATTGCCAATAAATTGTCATGATATCAAGTATTTGGTGATAAATTAGAAGACTTCATTTGCAAGGAAGTCTGTATTTGACCTAACTCAGAGCTCTTCCCCTGTGAAATGGCTTTACCCAGTGGCATTCATCAAAGCAATTATGAGCAAGTTTTCATTTTTTGGGTACCTGAGGAGTTGGATAACTGGTAATGCAAACAAGAGACTAACTAATATCTTAAAAGGAAAATCTTGGTAATGATATGTTCATAGACTCATTGAAAAGTTCTGACATATCCCAGGAATCTACAAGTCCAAGAAAATGCATACAGCTGTGTACAATTTTCATAAAAAGTCTGGGATGGTCTTATTCTTTAACTTGCAGCTGACCTTGGAGATCATCATTGCAAGTAGAAACTGAAGCCTAAGGTAGAATTGTGAACTGTATGAATGAATGTTGAAGACAAGCCCAAAATTCAAATAGAGATCTTCACCAAAGACTAAAAGATGTACTAGTTCCAGACATTTAAGGAGATTTCTTTTCAACACTAGTTGCCTATTAAGCCAACCAATCAGAAACTCCACTGGACACACACAACAAAATTCAGAATATTTTCAGAGAAGTCAAAGGAAAAATCAACTTTTAAATAAAAAAGACAAAATTTTATAAACAGAAGCAGCAGCAACAAGAAACTAGAATCATATCATGATAGAAATGTTAGCTAATGCTGTTGTAGTAATTTTATTACAATCACTATATATATTGACTTGACATATTGTACACTTTAAACTTACACAATATTACATGTCAATTATATCTCAATTTTTAAAAGCCCTTCTAGGGAGGAGATCCTGATCTCCAGAGTTGCTGCATTTTATCATTATAAATGTATAATTTCCAATAAAACATAGACAAGAAAGCGAGAATATATGATCCATACACAAAGAAAAAAAAAATCAGTAGAAAATATCCCTGAGGAAAACCAAATAGGGAACTTACTTGGCAAAGACTCTAGGTTAGCTGTTTAAATAAGTTCAAAGAACTAAAGGAAATCAAATATTAAGAACAGAAGGAAAACATAAGATCAAAGTATCATCAATAGTAAGTGTCATCAAAGATATAGGAATTAATATAAATGACCAAGTAGAAATTTTGGAGTTGAAAAATATGATAACTTGTAGAAAAAATCACTAGAGGACCTCAATAACATTTATGAGCAGGCAGAAAAAAAACCTAACAAATCAAAGATATGTCAATTTGGATAATTCAGCCTGAAGAATGGAAAGAAAAAGTAAAGAAAAAGTAATGAAAAATAAACAGATTATCAGAGACCTGAGGGACACCATGACAATATCAGCACACACGTAATGGATTCTCAGGAAGAGAGGCAAAAGAAAAAGGACTACACAGAATGTTCAAAGCAATAAATGGTGGCAAATTTCCCAAAGTTAATTAAAATAAAATCTACAGAGTCAAAAACTCAACATGTCAAAACAGGGTAAATTCAAAGAGGTCTACACCTAGGCATATTGTAACCAAGTTATCAAAAGACAGAGAACTTTGAAAGTAGAAATAAAGAAGTGATTCATCATATTAAAAAGGATTACCAAATAAAATTAACAGTTTATTTCAGAAACCAAGGTGGTGAGAAGATGTAGGGATGACAAATGCAGGTGTTGAGAGAAAAAAGTCAACCAAGATCTTGATAATAGCAAACTATTCTTTAAGTACCAGTTAAGACACACTCAGATAAACAAAAACTAATAGTTTTTTACTTGCAGACTTGTTTTTTCAGCCTAAAATAGAATACACTGTACAATAAATAAAATCATATAAACTAAGAAAGAGTACCACTAGAGAAAATAATAAAAGGAAAATATAAAAAGGAATGTGAAGTAAGTCAGAAAGAGAAACATCAATACAATATATTAATGCATATATATGGAATTTAGAAAGATGGTAACGATGACCCTATATGCAAGACAGCAAAAGAGATACAGCTGTAAAGAACCATGCTTTGAACTCTGTGGGAGAAGGCGAGGGTGGGATGACTTGAGAGAATAGCATTGAAACATGTATATTACCATATGTAAAATAGATGAACAGTGCAAGTTTGATGCATGAAGCAGGGCACTCAAAGTGCTCTGGGACAATCCAGAGGGATGGGGTGGGGAGAGAAGAGGGAGGGGAGCTCAGGACATGGGGGATACATGTACACCCATGGCTGACTCATGTCTATGTACGGTAAAAACCACCACAATATTGTAAAGCAATTTGCCTCCAGTTAAAATAAATAAATAAAAATTTAAGAAAGGAATGTGATTTTTTTTGGTCATTTATTACAGATTTTTTTCTTCAATCTTATTTAAAAGACAACTTGCAGAAAATAATTAAAATAAATATGTGTTAATAGGCACACTAGATAAAAGGTGAACTTAGTACAACAGTTCAGTTCAGTTGCTCAGTCGTGTCCAACACTTTGTGACTCCGTGGACCGCAGCACACCAGGCCTCCCTGTCCATCACCAACACCCGGAGTTTACCGAAACTCATGTCCATCGAGTCGGTGATGCCATCCAGCCATCTCATCCTCTGTCATCCCCTTCTCCTCCTGCCCCCAATCCCTCCCAGCATCAGAGTCTTTTCCAATGAGTCAACTCTTCGCATGAGGTGGCCAAAGTACTGGAGTTTCAGCTTTATCATCATTCCTNCTGCATATCTGAGGTTATTGATATTTTCCCCAGCAATCTTGATTCTAGCTTGTGCTTCCTCCAGCCCAGAGTTTCTCCTGATGTACTCTGCATATAAATTAAATAAGCAGGGTGACAATATGCAGCCTTGATGTATTCCTTTTCAAAACCCTTGGATGGTCTCAAAGAAGCTGGTTGGTTAAAAGCCTTCTGTGGATGCCTTTTACTCTCATAGGTTGGGATTACCTATATTCAACCTATTCTCTGTTTCCAAACTCCAACTAGAACAGCTATTGAACTTTGGGCCTTTAGACTCCTGGTTTTTCATTTCTCCACCCCACCACCTTTTTAAAGTAACTGCAACTTTTCTGAGTGAAAGAGTGAAAGTCCAGTATATACACAATGGCAAACTGCCGGGAACCTCCTATTGGTGCTGGGGGCAAGGTGGGAGGATCAGCTGTCATCAGTCTCCTGATACATGCTGGCAAGCACAGTGGAAGAAGACTCATGCTCATCTTTGAATATGGTGTCTGTCAGGGAAGAAAATGGTGCCATTCTGTTCTCTTAGATGTTGGCATAGACTCTTCACTGAAGTGACCTGGAAACTTGGTGTGGAAATTTAATCAAACATGTCTTATAACCCGAAGAAGGAGTTTAATCAGTTGGGGACTTGAGCACAGAATCACTGACAAATCACACTCAGTTTTAATATTTAGGAAGGTTTCCTTTTCTTTTCTGACTGGTATGATGTGATCTCTCATGTAGTTTTGATTGGCATTTCTCTAATAATTAGTGATGTTTATCATCTTTTAGGTGTTTGTTGGCCATCTGTATAGAAATGTCTGTTTAGGTCTCCTGCTCATTTTTTGATTGGATTGTTTGTGAGCTGTTTGTATATTTTGGAGATTAATCTGTTGTCAGTTGCTTCATTTGCAAATATTTTCTCCCATGCTGAGGGTTGTCTTTTCATCTTATTTATGGTTTCCTTTTCTGTGCCAAAGCTTTTAAGTTTATTTAGGTCCCATTTATTTATGGGACCATGGCAACTCACTCTAGTATTCTTTCCTAGAGAACTCTACGGGCAGAGGAGCCGGGCAGGTTACAGCCCATAGGGCTGCAAAGAGTTGGCATGACTGAAGTGACTTAGCATGCACACATGGTGTTAGGGAGTGTTCAAATTTCACTCTTTTACATGTAACTGTCCAGATTTCTCAGCACCACTTACTCAAGAGGCTGTTTTTGCTCCATTGTATATTCTGTCATAGATTAGGTGACAATAGATGGGTAGTTTTATCTCTGAAATTTTCTATACTGCTCCACTGATCTATACTTCTCTTTCTGTGCCAGTACCATATTGTCTTGATTACTGTAGCCCTATAGTATAGTCTGAAGTAGTCTGAAGTCAGGGAACCTGATTCTTCCAACTTATTTTGCCCGCCCCCCTCAATATTACTTGCCCTTCGAGGTCTTTTGTGTTCCCAAAGAAATTGTAAAAATTTTTGTTCTAGTTCTGTGAAGAATGCCATTGTTAATTTGATAAGGTTTGCATTGAATCTGTAGATTGCTTTGAGTGGTATAGTCTTTTTCACAGTATTGATTCTTCAATCCAAGAACTTGGTATATCTCTCCATCTGTTTATAACATCTTTGATTCTTTCATCACTATCTTATAGTTTTCTGCATGCAGGTCTTTTACCTCCTTAGGTAGATTTATTTCTATGTATTTATTTTTTGGTTGTGTTGCAATGGTAAATGGGATTGTTTCCTTAATTTCTCTTTCTGATTGTTCATTGTTAGTGTATCAGAATGCATGGGATTTCTGTATACTAATTTTGCATCCTGTGACTTTACTANCTTTCATCACTATCTTATAGTTTTCTGCATGCAGGTCTTTTACCTCCTTAGGTAGATTTATTTCTATGTATTTATTTTTTGGTTGTGTTGCAATGGTAAATGGGATTGTTTCCTTAATTTCTCTTTCTGATTGTTCATTGTTAGTGTATCAGAATGCATGGGATTTCTGTATACTAATTTTGCATCCTGTGACTTTACTAAATTCATGGATTAGCTCTAGCAGTTTCCTGGTGGCATCTTTAGGGTTTTCTATGCATAATATCATGTCATTGCAAACAGTGACAGATTTTTTTTTTTGCCAATTCGGATTTATTTTGCTTCTTTTTTTTCTCTGATTGTTGTGGCCTGGACTTGCAAAACTATGTTGAATAGCAGTGAGAGTGGGTACCCTTATCTTGCTTTTGATCTTAGAAGAAAGGCTTTCAGTTTTTCACCCTTGAGAATAATGTTTATTGTGGGTTTGTCATGTATTAAATATGACCTTTACTAAGTTGAGGTAGGTTCCTTCTATGCTCACTTTCTGGGGAGTTGTCATAAATGAGTGTTTAATTTTGTTGAAAGCTTTTGCTGCATCTATTGAGATGATCATATGGTTTTCATTCTTTAATTTGTTAATATGGGATATCACATTGATTGCTTTGCATGTATCAAAGAATCCTTCATCCCCGCAACAAATCCCACTTTATCACGGTATATGATCCTTTTAATGTGCTCATGGATTCATTTTCTAGTATTGTATTGAGGTTTTATTTTGTGTGTCTATGTTCATCAGTGATATTGGCCTGTAATTGTTTTTGTTTGTGATATTTTTGGCTTTGTTATAGGGGTGGTGGTGGTCTTATTGAATGAGGTTGGGAGTGTTCCTTTCTCTGCAATTTTTGGAAGTGTTTGTGAAGGATAGGTGTAAGTTCTTCGCTAAATGTTTGATAGAATTCACTTGTGACTATCTGGCCCTGAACTTTTGTTTATTGGATGACTTTTAGGAATAGTTTCAATTTAATTATTTGTGATTGGTCTGTTCATATTTTATATTTCTTTCTGGTTCAGTGCCTTCCTAAGAATATATCTATTTCTTTCAAGTTGTCAATTGTACTGTCATACAGTAGTAGTAGTAGAGCTTGTATTTGTCTCTTAAGATCCTTTGTATTTCTGCAGTGTCAGTTGTAACTTCTTTTTCATTTTTAATTTTACTTATTTGCAGCTTCTTTTTTTCTTGATGAGTCTGGGCAAAGATTTTTCAATTTTATTTATCTTCTCAAATGATCAACTTTTAGTTTTATTGGTCTTTGCTTTTTTTTTTTTTCATTTCTCTTTCATTTATTTCTGCTCTAATCTTTGTGATTTCTTTCCTTCTATGAACTTTGGGCTTTGTTTGCCCTTCTGTCTCTAGATGCTTTAGATATAAGGTTAGATTGCTTATTTGGAATTATTATTGTTTCTTGAGTTGGAATTGTGTTGCTATAAACTTCTCTTTTAGAACTGCTTTTGCTGCATCCCATAGGTCTTGGGTCATTGTGTTTTCATTGTCACTTGTTTCTAGGTATTCGTTTATTTCCCTTTTGATTTCTTCAGCAATCTCTTGGTTTATTAATAACACATTATTTGGTCTTCATGTGTTTATGATTTTTTACAGTTTTTTCCCCCTGTAATTAATTTCTAATCTCATAGTGTGTGGTCAGAAAAGATGCTTGACATGGTTTCAGTGTTCTTCACCTTACCAAGCCTTGATTTGTGACTCAAATTGTGATCTATCTTGGAGAATGCTCTGTGTGCACTTGACAAGAAAGTGTTTTCTGCTGCTTTTGAATGGAATGTCTTATAAATAGCAACTAAGTTTATCTGCTCTAATGTTTCATATAAGGTTCATGCTTGCTTATTAATTTTCAGTCTGGATAACCTATCCATTGGTTTTAATGGAGTGTTAAGGTCCCCCATTATCATTATGTTACCATCAATTTCCCCTTTTGTGGATATTAGCATTTGCCTTATATATTGAGGTGTTCCTATGTTAGGTGCATAAATATTTACAATTGTTATATCTTCTCCTTGGATTGATCCTTTCATCATTATGTAGTGTTCGTCCCNCCATTATCATTATGTTACCATCAGTTTCCCCTTTTGTGGATATTAGCATTTGCCTTATATATTGAGGTGTTCCTATGTTAGGTGCATAAATATTTACAATTGTTATATCTTCTCCTTGGATTGATCCTTTCATCATTATGTAGTGTTCGTCCCTGTCTCTTTTAAAGTCTATTTCGTCTGATATGAGTTTTGCTACTCTGGCTTTTTTTTTTTGATTTCCCTTTGCATGAGATATCTTTCTCCATCCCTTCTCTGTCAGTCTCTATGTGCCTCCAGGTCTGAAGTGGGTCTCTTGTAGACAACTTATATATAGGTCTTACACGTAAATGGATTAAATGCTCCAGTCAAAAGAAATGGAAAGCCAGTCCATTTCTTTTGCTGGATCATTTAATCCATTTACATGTAAGGTAATTATCAATATGTATGTTCCTATCACCATTTTCTTAATTGCTTTGGGTTTTTGTTGTTGTTGTTGTTTTTCTTCTCTTGTGTTTCCTACCTAGAGAAGTTCTTTTAGCATTTGTTGTAAAGTTGATCTGGTGGTGCTGAATCCTCTTAGCTTTTGCTTGTCTGTAAAGCTTTTGATTTTTCTGTCAAATTTGGTTGAGAACTCAGTTGGGTGGAGTAATCTTGGTTGTAGGTTTTCCCCTTTATCACTTTAAATATATTCTGCCACTTATTTTTGGCCTGTAGAGTTTCTGCTGAAATATTAGTTGATAACCTTATGGGGATTCACCTGTATGTTATTTGTTGATTTTCCCTTGCTGGTTTTAACAATTTTTCTTTGTATTTAATTTTTGATAGTTTGATTAATATGTGCCTCAGCATATTTCTCCTTGGGTTTACCTCATACGGAACTCTGCACTTCCTGGACTTGATTGACTATTCTCTTTCTCACATTGGGGAAGTCTTCTACTATAGTCTCTTAAAATATTTTCTCAGACACTTTCACTTTGTCTTCCAGGACCTCTATAATTTGAATGTTGGTGTATGTAATGTTATCCCAGAGGTCTCTGAGGCTGACTTCAATTATTTTCATTATTTCCTCCTTATTCTGCTCTGAGGTGGTTATTTTCACCATTCTATGTACCCACCATTTTATTAATCTCATTCATTCTTCTGCCTCAGTTATTCTGCTATTGATTACTTCTAGTGTATTTTCAATTTCAATTACTGTGTTCTTCATTTCTGATTGTTTGTTCGTTAGTTTGTCCAAATCCTTGTTAAATGTTTTTATATTTTCTCCATTCTATTTCCAAGATTTTGGATCATCTCTACTATCAGTACTCTGAATTCCTTTTCAGGTGAGTTGCCTAGTTCCTCTTCATTTATTTGGTCTTGTGTGCTTTTACCTTGTTCCTTCATCTGCAACATATTTCTCTGTCCTCTCATTTTGTCTAACTTACTGTATTTGAGTTCTTCTTTCCACAGGCTCAGTCAGTTCAGTCCAGTCGCTCAGTCGTGTCCGACTCTTTGTGACCCCATGAATCACAGCACACCAGGCCTCCCTGTCCATCACTAACTTCTGGAGCTCACTCAGACTCACGTCCATCAAGTCAGTGATGTCATCCAGCCGTCTCATCCTCTGTCATCCCCTTCTTCTCCTGCCCCCAATCCCTCTCAGCATCAGAGTCTTTTCCAATGAGTCAACTCTTCGCCTGAGGTGGCCAAAGTATTGAGTATTGGAGTTTCAGCTTCAGCATCATTCCCTCCAAAGAAATCTCAGGGCTGATCTCCTTCAGAATGGACTGGTTGGATCTCCTTGCAGTCCAAGGCTACAGGATAGTAATTCTTTTTGCTTCTCGTATCTGTCTCCCATGAGTGAGGTTTGTTCAGTGGCTTGTGTTCTGGTGGTTTAAATAGGATCTTTCCCCTCTTATGGGAAGGGCCACATCAAGTGGTGTGTTTTGGGGGTGTCTGTGGAGAAGGCAACGGCAACCCACTCCAGTACTCTTGCCTGGAAAATCCCATGGATGGAGAAGCCTGATAGCCTGTAGTCCATGGGGTCGCAAAGAGTCAGATACGACTGAGCGACTTCACTTTCACTTTTCACTTTCATGCATTGGAGAAAGAAATAGCAACCCACTCCAATGTTCTTGCCTGGAGAATCCCAGGGACAGGGGAGTCTGGTGGGCTGCCATCTATGGGGTCGCACAGAGTTGGACTCGACTGAAGTGACTTAGCAGCAGCAGCAGCAGCAGTGGACTTAGTACAACTTTAGGCAGCCTGTCTGCTGATTTGTGTTCCTGTCTTGCTTGTTGATAACATGGGACATTTAGCACTGTGCCTGCAGGTAGTTGAGTGGATCCAGGTCTTGAAATTGAGATGGAGATCTCTGGGAGAGCCCTCATAGACTAAAATTCTCCATGGCTTGAAATTCTCTAGTGTTTCAGTGTTTTGGACTCAGTACTTCCAGCCCAGAGGCTTAGGCCTGACCCCTGGCCTGGGAACCAAGAATCTGCAAGCTGCACAGCTTGGCAAAAAAGGGAAAAAATGAAATTAAAAAAGGATGGGATGAAAACAAGCAAACAAAATCTGAGGGGAATAGCAAAGACAAAAACAAGCAAACAGCAATGATTAAAAACAGATAAACAATACCCCCGACAATTGGTAAAAACAAAAGCAAAAAAGCCCCAAAGAAACAGACACACATTCAAAATAAGAAACAAAAGTGAAAATCCCCAAATGAAATCAAGCAATTAAAAACAAATCTAACAAAATCAAGATAAAAAACAAATGCAAACAGAAGTCAAACTGAAGGAAAAAGCAAAGAAAACAAAACAAGCACAAAAATAATTTAGAAAAACAAAGTGAGATAGGGGCTTCCTTGGTGGCACCACAGTAAATAATCTACCTGCAATACAGAAGACTCCTGGGTCAGGAAGATCCCCAGGAGAGGGAAATGGCAACTCATTCCAGTATTCTTGCCTGGGAAACCCCATGGATAGATGAGCATAATGGGCTGCAGTCCATGGAGTCTTAAAGAGTCGGATACCACTTAGTAACTAAACAATAATAACAGGAACAATTAGGACAAAGAAACAAAGTAGAACAAAAGAGAGAAAAAAAAACAAGGAAAAACACAGAACAACTAAAACGTAATGTTGAAATAAAAATATAAAACATTAAAAATATATTAAAATTAAAAAAAACTAAAACTAAAAACAAATAATTATAAACAACAACAACAGAGCAAAACAAAACACAAAAAAGTAATAATGTTTTCCTAGTGTCTTCAGTTCAGTTCAGTTTGGTTCAGTCGCTCAGTCGTGTCTGACTCTTTGCAACCCCATGAATTGCAGGACGCCAGGCCTCCCTGTCCATCACCAACACCCAGAGTTCACTCAGACTTGCGTCCATTGAGTCAATGATGCCATCCAGCCATCTCATCCTCTGTCTTCCCCTTCTTCTCCTGCCCTCAATTCCTCCCAGCATCAGAGTCTTTTCCAATGAGTCAACTCTTTGCATCAGGTGGTCAAAGTACTGGAGTTTCAGCTTCAGCATCATTCCTTCTAAAGAAATCCCAGGGTTGATCTCCTTCAGAACGGACTCGTTGGATCTCCTTGCAGTCCAAGGGACTCTCAAGAGTGTTCTCCAACACCACAGTTCAAAAGCATCGATTCTTCAGTGCTCAGCCTTCTTCACAGTCCAACTCTCACATCCATACATGACTACTGGAAAAACCATAGCCTTGACTAGATGGACCTTAGTCGGCAAAGTAATGTCTCTGCTTTTCAATATGCTATCTAGGTTGGTCATAACTTTTCTTCCAAGGAGTAAGTGCCTTTTAATTTCATGTCTGCAGTCACCATCAGCAGTGATAGCTGTCAGTATTCTGTTCTCACCATGAGTCACAGCCAACCTTTGCCTCCCTAGGAGGCCATTCAAAACCTCTAGATAGGTCTCTGGACTCTCTGTGTACACTGTGAGGGGAGCTTGGACCTGGTCCTACTCACACATGTACTAGTGCCCAAAATCCACAGCTGCTAGAGCTAGATTGGTTTCCTTTGTGGGAGCACTCATTGTCTATTCAGATATTCCAAGGATTTAAGGTTTACTAAGGTGATNGTTGGATCTCCTTGCAGTCCAAGGGACTCTCAAGAGTGTTCTCCAACACCACAGTTCAAAAGCATCGATTCTTCAGTGCTCAGCCTTCTTCACAGTCCAACTCTCACATCCATACATGACTACTGGAAAAACCATAGCCTTGACTAGATGGACCTTAGTCGGCAAAGTAATGTCTCTGCTTTTCAATATGCTATCTAGGTTGGTCATAACTTTTCTTCCAAGGAGTAAGTGCCTTTTAATTTCATGTCTGCAGTCACCATCAGCAGTGATAGCTGTCAGTATTCTGTTCTCACCGTGAGTCACAGCCAACCTTTGCCTCCCTAGGAGGCCATTCAAAACCTCTAGATAGGTCTCTGGACTCTCTGTGTACACTGTGAGGGGAGCTTGGACCTGGTCCTACTCGCACATGTACTAGTGCCCAAAATCCACAGCTGCTAGAGCTAGATTGGTTTCCTTTGTGGGAGCACTCATTGTCTATTCAGATATTCCAAGGATTTAAGGTTTACTAAGGTGATCTTGGGAATTTAAGCTGTGGCTTTTGCAACTGCACAGAAAGATTTTTGTTCGTCTTCCTTAGTCACTCCACACCTGGGGCTCAGCTCTGGTTTTTACACTCCCTTGTGTATGGGGCCCAGTCACAGGAGTCTGCTCCCAAGACTGCCCTGGAGCAGTCTGCTCTGGTGAGGACAGGAGGCAGAGGTGGCATGACTGCTTGAATCACGGGGGCCTCGGTGGCAATAGGTGAGCAGGAAAGCCAGCGGCCATGGGTGCAAGAGATATGGCCCTAGGGGGAGACTTTCCTAGATCCTGGCAACCAGCAACAGAAGGCCAGACATGGTGGGAGCTTTACTAGTACCTGGTGGGTCAGGCGCTATCATGTAGGGAGAGTGGGGCTGCAATGGTGTCTCCATCCCTTGCATGTGATGTCACTCAACAGTGGTGCCTTGCTTCTGTGACAGTTCTGGGTTTCTTCTACAAGCATGCCTGGTTGTAAATTTCCTCCCTCCCATCCCCTCAGGCTGTCTCCTCATAGTCAGTAGCATCTTACTCCTGAATTTGGTCTCCAATCCCCATGTTCCAGCTTTCAGCCCCAACTGTGAACTGGCAAACACACTCCCAAATCTTGGGTGTACAGGGCTTTGGCCCAGACCATCTGTAGGTCTCAGTCTCTTCTGTCTGCCACAGATCAGCTGTTTCATCCTCCTTCAATAGCTTCAGATGCTCTCCTTCCATCCCAACTGATTTCCCCATCAGTGAGTGGGCTTCCCTGGGTGCAGGAACCTCGCCTACGCTCCAGCTCCCCAGGGGCACAAATTCTGTCCTGCCTCTTCTCCTTTCTTTTTCTCTTCTTTCTTTAGGATTGATTTCCTTTGTGATTGACTGGTTTGATCTCTTTGGAGTCCAATTTACTTTCAAGAGTCTTCTCCAGCATCACAGTTCAAAAGCATCAATTCTTTGGTGCTCAGTCTTCTTTCTGGTCCAACTCTCACATCTGTACATGACTACTAGAAAAACCATAGCTTTGACTTTGACCTTTTCACCAAAATGATGTCTCTGCCTTTTAATGTGGTGTCTATTTTTGCTACAGTTTTTCTTCCAAGGAGCAAGTGTCTTAATTTCATGGCTGCAGTCACCGTCTCAGTGATTTTTGGAGCCCAAGAAAATAAAATTTGCCGCTGTTTCCACTTTTTTCTCATTTAGTTATCATGAAAAGATGGGATCAGATTCAATGATCTTAGCTTTTTGAATGTTGAGTTTTAAGCCAACTTTTTCACTTTTCTCTCTCATCTCCATCAAGAGGCTCTTTAGCTCCTCTTTAACTTCTGCCATTAGAGTGGTATTATCTGCATATCTGAAGTTGTTGATATTTCTCCCGGCAATCTTGATACCATCCAGCCTGGAATTTCACATGGTATACTCTGCTCAGAAGTTAAAGGAGCAGGGTGGCCCTATACAATTTTGTTGTACTCCTTTACCAATTTTGAACCAGTCACTTGTTTCATGTCTGGTTCTAACTGTTAGCTCTTGACTCACACATGGGTTTCTCAGGAGACAATAAGGTGGTCTGGTACTCCCATTACTTTAAGATTTTTCCAGAGTTTGTTGTAATTCAAGCAGTCAAAGGCTTTAGTGTAGTCCATGAAGCAAAGGCAGATGGCTTTTTCTGAATTCCTTTGTTTTCTCCATGATCCAACAAATGTTGGCAATTTGATCTCTGGCTCTCTTCAAACCCTCCCCTCTCCCCAGTTTTCCCTTATAAGGCTTTAATTAGTTTATAGTTTGCATTAACTGTTATTCAAGACTTCGGGCAGCTCAAAGGAATACCCCTTGCTAGGGCAAATACAGATGTTTTTGAGGTGGGATCTTCAGGAGTACCAGCAGGTATGTCAAATCATGGCAAATTTATTGAGAATAAAACTCTGAGTTGGCTCTCTCTAATGGCTGCAAAGTCTCTGGTGTTCACCAAGAATACAGGTTACTCTTTTTCAGGTGAATTGTGCTATTTCAGAGCATAGGAAAGTTAAAACACCACAAAACTTCCTGTTCTTATTGGGCTGCTGTTGTTTTTCTTGAATAAATGCCCCATCATATTATTGTGTGTCATAGTTATTTTTCAGAGTTCTGAAAAAGTGATCTACAAGGGAAGCCATTTTTTTTCATTTCTTTTATAAAGGAGAGAATTTTCTTACTCTGAGATTTTATACCTTTCGCATTTTAACATGCATGTTGAATTATTCATTATTTTCTAATTATGGCTATTGTTGCTCAGTATTTACCTACTTTTCCCTGAATGACTCATTGAAACCACCCATTGTCTTCTTAATACTTAAAAAAATATTTTAAAGTAATTAATCTCCAATTAAAATAAATAAATTTATATTAAAATTAAAAATAGTGCTATTTATCTTTCATTAAAATATTAAGTATAATTTTTAACTGGAAAATTTATTGATTCTGTTATAAAGGAAGAGAAGAGGAGGATTACTGATAGATTACTGAGGATTACTGATCACCTGCTGCTGTCTGCTTCTCCCTCCAGCCCAGCTCTGGGGCTTCTCAACTGCTCTGTGGTAACAAATGCATGGCTGGCTTGGTGCCTCTTGTCTTTCACCCGGGAAAGGTGACTGGGGAAAAGACTAATCAAATGCTTTCCCCCAAATTTTCCTTTACCTAGGCTACCTAACGTTTCTCCCAGAGCTGCACGCTCCTCCCACATAAGGAAGCAATGAACCTCTATCTCCTCAGGCCTTTCACAGTCATGACTTCAGTTCCTCAGAAACTACATTCTCTTGAGCAAGTCCATGGCTGGGCTGATGTTGAAGTTTTTGAGCATCTTGTCAATTACTTAAAACACGACCTTGAGCAAGTTATTTAATCTCTTTTTAATTTCAGGATGATCCTTTAATAGATGCATGTAATGCTTAGATGATACCATGTTATGAGGATTTAATGAAGCATATATTTTAGACTAATTGAGAGAATGCATAGAACAGATATTCAGTAAGTGTATTCTTCACATAACTCAGCTCTCTATTGGGATTATTTGGTTTTTGGAATTCAAATAAAATAGATATGACCCCTTCCATCAAGTCCCTTGGACATCCAGATTTCCTGACAATTTCTGTGCATTCTCAGAGGCTTAATCTCTCCTAGTCGTCTCTCAGATCTCTGTTTCCTGGACTCTTCATATCACTTTACTGTACACTGACCTCCTATCTGACCTTCCTGAAACACACACACATTATGTAGATCCAGGTCTCATTTCCGTTAATTCCCCAAGGATTCCTGGCACCAAGTGTTTGTGGTTAGTAAACTCTTCACAAAGTTTCTGCAGTTGGTGTGTGTGTGCTTGCTTATGTGTTATGCCCTAGTACAGAATGGTTAGTATGTTGAATGTGAGATGGGACACCTTGACTTTTTAAAAGTTCTATGTGTTTTTACAGAACATAAAGTCTACTGTCTGGCTCTCTCCCAGCGTCCGTGACCTGTTACCACATTGCTGGTTTTCTCTCTCTAGGCTCCTCCTCCCCAACTCACTTAAGCAAATGATTTTCAAAACCAGACATTTCTCACACAAAGATTGCTCACTACAGGGGTAGGGACTTGGAGGAGAAGAACATACCAGACTCATTCCTCTTCACCCTGAGAATGACTAGTAGATGAACTGACTGGATTTTGACTGCATTCAGAAATTTCTGACCACGGGACTCATGGACCACCTTTTGAAGTAATTCCCTCGTTAGTAGATTGGGTTGGAGGGAATGAACCAGTGCTGGATATTCTCTTGTCTGAGATGTGGCAGAGCAGTTTAAGGGAGCAATCACAAAATGGACTCCTGTGAGTTGTTTGAGGCCATAGAGAGGAATGGGACAGTGACTGTGATGTGGGGAAATTTTTTGCTAGAGTTTGTTGTCAAGAATCCAGACCTTGCCCGTGATTCACTGTGTGACTTTCTGCAGGTCATGCAGCCACTCTTGATCTCAGTTTTCACATCCAGAAAATGGGTTTAGTGCACTGTGCCCTGAGTACCTTGAGTGCATGATTGTGGGGCCAGTCTTGTGGATGCAGCACTGGGGCCTGGGCAGAGGAAGAGAAAGCCTCAGTGGGCAGGAGAAGGAGGCATAGACCAGGAGTTAGGTAGATAGGGCTGCTCCTGTGCTGTGTGGAACGTGACAATTCTCAGGTGTGAGGCATTCAGTCTGGGGAGAAGACACCAGAGCGTGAGCCTCAGTAGGTGGCAGTGAGTCTGAGGCAGCTGAGGCTGTGGCCAGAAGGAGTATAGATATCTACTCCTGCCCCTCTGTGATAACAGGAGCAGGGCTGGCAAAGGATGAAAGGAAAGTGGTGGGTGTGATGTAGACAAGAGCCTATCAGAGCCCATGGGGTCTGGCTTTTTCCTGTGTGTAGGGACGATAACTGGTACTAGTGACAACTAAGAAAACCAGAAGAGTGCAAGCAATAGATAAATGTCAATATTTGTACTGGGGATGTGGGAACGCGACACTTTTCACAACGATCTTTATTTTCCTTTGGTAATGGCGTCTTACTCAGGCAACAGATAGTTGAAGTTCACAGAAAATCAAAAAGGAAATTTATCTCACTAAATGGTATAAAGAAGAAGATGTCTTGCCCACCCTGGCTGTAATAGTGTGGTGCTGTAGTGTAATAGTGTAATTTCTGAGCTGGACCATAGGTTGATATTAGTGACCAAGGATGCCTGGACTGAGCTGTTAACCAGGGGAAACTAGTAAAGGGATTATAATGGGGGTAGGGGTAAGGAGTGTGCCATCATCAAACTAGCATGACCACAAGAATGAGGCGCCTTGCCAATACAGTACAGGTATATCATAAAATGGAGTTGTTTATATATTTTTTCTTCAATTTTTAAATTGAGGTCCTAGTGTAGGTTCTGGGGATAATATGAAACATCTGAATGGCTTATTCTAGCCCTGTGAGCTGACCTCCAGAACTGACTTTTTAGCCCCACCCTTGGGGTGGGGAAGAGCCCAAGAACTCTTCGGAGTGAAGCCTTTCCCGCTCTCTTGCTGTTCCTCCTAAATGTTTCCTCTGCAGCTACATAGGCTGGCAGGCAGCCTAGGATGGAGCCCTCCTCAGAAGACCCTCACCTCTGCTGGACCACCTGGCTCCTGGGACTCACCAGCCTTCTCCTCAGTGAGTAGCCTGGGCTCTTTGTGGCAGGGGGCAAGATACAGGGACCCCTTCTCTCTCTGATGTCTTAAGTTGTGTTGAGGCTGGGAACCCTGAGTGGAGGCAGCCTTGGCTAGCGTAAGGGATCCATTACTAGGGAGGTGAGGTCACAACTGTTTCAATAATAGTTAAGCCAAGAGAGCCTGGAGCTCCATGTGGAGAGGAATAGAGAGAGGTACAGAAGCAGCTCCTGGGGACCAAGGGAGTGGGAACAAGGCCCTCCTGACCTGGCAGAGGGGATGTGCCAGCCTCTGTCACTGTCCCTTGGAGAAGGGGCAGACCTAGAACCCTGGGTCTGAACTGGAGGAAGCAAATGGAGTCTAGTTTTCTTGGGCCAGTGCAGGATGTTGAATACAATAAAAATCTAATTTTGTAAAGCGAGGAGCAGCCTCCAGAATTTAAGGGTGTCTGTATAGCCACATGTTGTAAAAGAATAAAGAAACCATGGAAGGAACAGTTGACTTCTATGTGGGTTCCAGGAGGGGATGAACTTGTAGAAGAAAGAAAGGAAAGTGAAGCAGGGAAGATGGAATTAAACAAAAAGGGAACTTAAAGAAAGACTGTCCTGAGAAAGCTGTATATCTCATCTATGACTTCCTCAGAAGTCATATGTGTTTGTAATTAAATAAAAACTGATGAGAAAATAATGAAGTGTAGTATCAATTCTGAAGAAAGTTTGGAAAGGTTTTATTGTTTTAATTTTTGGTTTTAGAGGCTTTCCAGGTGGCTTAGTGGGTAAAGAACCCACCTGCCAATGTAGGAGATGTAAGAGGTGCAGGTTTGATCCCTGGGCTGGGAAGAATCTCTGGAGGAGGGCATGGTGACCAGTATTTTTGCCTGGAAAATCCCCATGGACAGAGGAACCTGGTAGGCTACAATCCATGGGGTTGCAAAGAGTTGGACACAACTGAGTGACTGACACACACACACATCCCAGTCATTATATGAACTTGTTGGAGTTATATAAAGTTCAGTGGGTTAGAGAGCATTTGTAAAAGTTCATTCTAAGTTGAATGTTCTAAGTTCTACAGTCTAAGTTCATTCAGTCGTATCCAACTCTTTGTGACTCTATGGACTGTAGCCCTTCAGGGTTCTCTGTCCATGGGATTCTCCAGGCAGTAATATTGGAGTGGATTGCCATGCCGTCCTCCAGGGGATCTTCCCGACCCTGGGACTGAACCTATTAGATTGAACCTGACCCATAAGATTGAACTCTTGTGTCTCCTGCATTGGCAGGCCAGTTCTTTACCACTAGCGCTGCTTGGAAAACATTTGTAAACAAATGTCTTGAAATAACAGTGAGCTTTGCATGACATTACATCCCATTTAACTAGGTACCTTTGTGACAACAGTAAAATGTAAGCTTTTTCTTCTCTCTCAATTTTATTTAACTGAAGAGATATGTTTGAGTTTTTTTTTTTTTTCTCCTGCTGTTCCTGGGGCTCAAAGATTACATAAGGACAGACAAATAGACATGCAGAGAGAGAGAGGGAGAGAGTGAGAGAGAACAAGAGAGAGAGACCTATCTTCTTCTTCTTCTTCATATATAGGCACTAATCTCTTCATGAGAACCCCAAATCGGGATGGCATAAGAGAGCAGAAATATATTATTTCAATTCTGGAGCCCAAAAGTCCAAAATCAAGGTGTCAGCAGGACTACACTCTCTCTAAAACCTGTAGGGTGTATTACTCCGTGTGGGCTGCCAAAACGAGATGCCACAGACAGGGTGGCTTATCCACAGAAATTTGTTTTCCCTTAGTTCAGGAGGCTATATTCTAAACTCAGGCCTCATGCCAATTCTGTTTCTGGTGAGAGAGGGATAGGGCACTGTGTCATGGGAACCTGCTGGCCATGGTGTCTGTGTCCTGATTTGTTTAGAGGGACTAGTAACACAGTCTTGCCCAGCTCTTCTCAGCTGACCTTCTGTGAACCGTGTGGAGTCCATTCTCATACCAGGGTGTGTGCTTTACAGTGGGGGGCCCCAATTCCCAGACCATGGACAAAACTGGCCCCTGGCCTATTAGGAACTTGATCACACAGCAGGAACTAAGTGGCAGGTGAGCAAGTGAAGCTTCATCTGTATTTGCAGCTTTCATTTCATCTATTTCTATTTCATCTGTATCTATCACTCGAATTACTGCCCAGGGTCAGGAAAACTAGCTCATGGCTTCCACTGATTCTGCATTATGGTGAGCTGTACAATGATTTCATATATATCACAGTGTATTATCATAATAATAGAAATAAAGTGCACAATAAATATAATGTGCTTGAGTCATCCCCAAAGCATCCCCTGCCTCCGTCTGTGGAAAAATTGTCTTCCATGACACCAGTCCCTAGTGCTGAAATGTTGGAGACTGCTGCTCTACAGGGTAATATGTCCTTTGCAGCAGACCTAGTCTTGCACTAGGGTCTCAGAGTGGAGTGAGGCGTGGAATGGATGGACAGAAGAGGGGCTGTGAGGAGCCAGATAGGATGTATGGATGAGTGAATACCGTTTACTCTCGTGGACCACTGTCCCCACTGATACAGATCATGAAGGCTTTTGACCTGGGACTAAAAGGTAGTTAAGCTCAATGTGAGGATCGTGGTTCTGCAAAAAGAGCTGAAAGGACTGTGGTGAAGGCCTGATCCTGAGGAAAGGCCTTAATAAATTAGCTGATGATTAAGTGAATACAAAAATATCTGAAACACCTGTGCATATGAATGCTGGCATGAGCTATTCTCTGCTTCCAATGAGACCAGGAATGGGTATTGGTGCAGCAGGAGAGAGGCAGGTTTGAGATGAGAACTTGATGATTTGAAGAGAAACTGGGTCCTTGGCAACTGAAGCCCCACCCAGGTGAATCTTGACCTGAAGGAAGAAAGAGGTTGTTTTTGCTTTCAGGATAAAGTTATTTTGTGGCACGTTGCCTGGTCCTATACTGTCCTACCCTGGTCCCCTAAAATACAGATGGCATCAGGTCTCTGGAACTTAAGCTTCAAGTGGGAAGATGGGCTCTGGATCAGGTCATCCTGAATGGAATGTACCCACTGGTCACAGCTCTGCAGGAAAGTGTCTGAGGAAGGCCCACTGCGACCTCTCAGGGACTGGCTGGGAAGTGCTGACTTGGTGGCAGGGACAGCAGGGCTCACTAACTGATCACTTGCTCCCTCTCATATTCTAGCCGCTGGCAGTTAGCCAGGGCCTTGTGACCAATGCTGGCCAAAATCAAGAGCAGAGAGCTCGCTACTTCTGGACGGAAGCAGGGAAATCCCTGTGTAACTCCCCTCTCTCCTCTCCCTGCTGTGGGGCTGGGAGTCCATGAAGATGCTGTGAGCTCCACGTGTGCAGCTGCAAGTAGGTGGAGCCTCTTCCATGTCTGATAGGACGTCTCTCTGTCACTCTTTCATGGGAACTGTGGTGGGGGATATAAACACCCCTGTTCTAAGACCATGAGGTATTATAACCATTTTTACACAGCATAGTTTATTTTATCCTGACTACTATACTGCCTGTAAAGAGCAGGAAGGAGACCAGCTTTCATATTTGTATTAGGTGTCTATTGCAATTAGGTGTCTATTGTATAACCTGTCACCCCAAAACTCAGTGCCTTGAATACCACCCAGTCAGTTTCTGTGGGTGAGGGCCCAGGGGTATTTCAGCTTGGTCCTCTGGCTTAGGGTTTCCCCAAGTGAAATCACAGTCTTGGCTGGGGCTGCATCAGCCCTAGGGTCATTTGAGAAGGATCTGCATCTAAGCTCACTTGTGCAATTGCTGATGGGAAGCAGTTTCTGTGGCTGTTGGGGTGAGGGCCTCAGTTCCTTCCTGGCTGTTGCCGGAGGCTCCCTCAGTTCCTTGCCATGTGGGCCCCTGCTTAGGGCAGCTGACAACATGATAGCTGGGTTCCTCGGAGTGAGAAAGAAAAAAAGTGAAGGAGAGAAATTGTGTGTGTGTGTAAGGAAGAGGGACCCTACAGTCTTGTATAACCTAGTATCACAGAGTGACATCCATCTGTGTCTGTATTCTATAGAAGCCAGTCACTAGGTGCAGCCCATATTCCAGGGGAAGAGGTGTCAAAAGGGTGTGAACAGGAGGAAGGGGGATCTTTGGGAGACACTTTAGAAGCCCCTTCTAGAATCTTACTCTTAATAGATACCTGAAAATGTGATTCAGATCCATGATCTCACATAATTCATATGTACCATTATCAACCAAGTAAGGAAAATGTGGATTACCAAGCTTAAGTAACTTGTAGAAGGTTACTCACCACCAGAAGCAGGACTCGATACCAGAATTATTTTAAATTCATTATCCTTGCCTTCTAAGAATCAGGAGAGTATATTGGATGGATTTAATGAAAAAGATGAATCTTGTTGTTTTCTCCTTTATTCTTAACTGAGAAACTACTCACATTTCCTATCTCCATTGTCCTAGGCACCTGCAGCACAGTGGCCCAGAGTTCTGGAAAACATGGTTCTGAAGCTCAGGATTCTGGATTTGTTCCCATGTATGGCATACGAGGAGGCTCTGTGTTGTTTCATGTGACCAACAATCAAGAAGCTGACCCAGAGGAGGTCTCATGGGGCTTTGGCCCTGAGTTTAACTACAGAGTCTTTCTGCGAGTCCACCGTGGGGCAGACAACCTAACCTGGGTCAGCCTCCAGGACAAGTACCAGCAGAGGGTCCATGTGCCCAATGTGACGTCCCTGAGGATTGAGAACCTGACCCCAGAGGACAGTGGACAGTACAGGGCTCGAGCCAGCTTCACTGGAGGAAGAGAATTTAACCAGGTTTTCCGCCTCACTGTCTATGGTAAGTGACACCTCCTCACCCCACCCTAGGGCTTCCCTCCTGCTTTTGTGCTAGGAGTTTCATATAGGCCCCATTATTCATGATCCCTTCCAGACACCAGCCTTCGTATCCTGTTTTCTCTTTCAGAATTAGGGTAGGTAGGTTTGCCACAAATGGTGTACAGAGCTGATATTCATACCAGGGATAAAATCACTTCAGTGTTTTGGGAAAGGAGGATGAAAATTTGGGTAAATGTATTTCTCATTAGCTCAGTTCAGTTCAGTTCTCTTCAGTTGAGATGTGCCTGACTCTTGTGACCCCAAGGACTGCAGCATGCCAGGCTTTCTGTCCATCACCAACTCCAGGAGCTTGCTCGAACTCATGTCCACTGAGTTGATGATGCCATCAAACCATCTCATCCTCTGTCATCCCCTTCTCCTCGTGCCTTCAGTTTTTCCCAGCATCAGGGTCTTTTCCAATGAGTAAGTTCTTCCCACCAGGTGGCCAAAGTATTGGAGCTTCAGCTTCAGCATCAGTCCTTCCAATGAATATTTTGGACTGATTTCCTTAAGGATTGACTGGTTGGATCTCCTTGTAGTTCAAGGGACTCTCAAGAGTATTCTCCAACACCACAATTCAAAAACATCAGTTCCTCAGTGCTCAACTTTATTTATGGTCGAACTCTCTCATCTGTACATGACCACTAGAAAAACCGTAGCTTTGAGTAGATGGACTTTTGCTGGCAAAGTAATGTCTCTCCTTAATAATATCCTGTCTAGGTTGGTCACAGCTTTTCTTTCAAGGAGCAAGCGTCTTTTAATTTCATGGCTGTAGTCACTGTCTGCAATGATTGTGGAGCCCAAGAAAATAAAGTTTGTCACTGTTTCCATTGTTTACCCATCTATTTGCCATGAAATCATGCGACTGTATGCCATGATCTTCATTTTTTTGAATGTTGAATTTTAAGCCAGCTTTTTCATTTTCTTCTTTCACTTTCAACAAGAGGTTTTTTAGTTTTCTTCGATTTCTGCCATAAGGGTGGTGTCATCTGTATATCTGAGGTTATCGAGATTTCTTTTGGCAATCTTGAGTCCAGCTTGTGCTTCATCCAGCCCAGCATTTTGCATGATGTACTACGCATATAAGTTAAATAAGTAGGGTGACAATATACAGTCTTGATGTACTCCTTCCCAGTTTGGAACCAGTCTGTTGTTCCATGTCCAGTTCTAATTGTGGCTTCTTGACCTGCATGCAGATTTCTCAGAAAGCAGGTAAGGTGGTCTGGTATTCCCATCTCTTGAATAATCTTGACCTGCATGCAGATTTCTCAGGAAGCAGGTAAGGTGGTCTGGTATTCCCATCTCTTGAATAATTTTCCACAGTTTGTTGTGATCCACATAGTCAAAGGCTTCCGTGTAGTCAATGAAGCAGAAAATGATGTTTTTCTGGAATACTGTAGCTTTTTCTATGATCCAACAGATGTTGGCAATTTTCTCTGGTTCCTCTGCCTTTTGTAAATCCAGTTTGAACATCTGGAAGTTCTCAGTTCATGTACTGCTGAAGCCTGGCTTGGAGAATTTTGAGCATTGCTTTGCTAGTATGTGAGATGAGTGCAGTTGTGTGGTAGTTTGAACATTCTTTGGCATTGCCTTTTTTGGGGATTGGAATGAAAACTGACATTTTCCAATCCCGTGGCCACTACTGAGTTTTCCAAGTTTGCTGGCATATTGAGTGCAGCACTTTCACAGGATCATGTTTTAGGACTTGAAATATCTCAGTTGGAATTCTGTCACCTCTACTATCTTTATTCATGGTGATACTTCCTAAATCCCACTTGACTTTGCACTCCACAATGTCTGGCTCTAGGTGAGTGATTACACCATCGTGGTGATCTGGGTCATTAAGATCTTTTCTGTATAGTTCTGTGACGAAGTTCTCTATTTCTTGCTAATAAGTTCTGCTTCTGTTAGGTTCATTCTGTTTCTGTCCTTTAGTAGGCCCATCTTTGCATGAAATGTTCCCTTGCTATCTCTAATTTTCCCAAAGGGATCTCTAGTCTTTCCTATTGTATTATTTTTCTCTATTTCTTTGCATTGATCATTTAGAAAGGCTTTCTTGTCTCTCCTTGCTATTCTTTGGAAGTCTGCTTTCAGATATACCTTTGCTTTTCTCTTTTGCCATTTGCTTGTCTTCTTTTCTCAGCTATTTGTAAGGCTTCCTCAGACAGCCATTTTGTGTTTTTGTATTTTTTTTTCTTGGGGATGGTTTTGATCACCACCTCCTGTACAATGTTATAATCTTCCATCCATAGTTCTTCATTAGCATTTGTTATAATAATTATTCTTCTTTATAGGACTCAGTTTATTTGATTTGTGTATTAACTCCATCTATTGCTTCTATCACAAATCACAAATTACTGGACATGAAACAACAGACTGGTTCCAAATCGGAAAAGGAGCACATCAAGGCTGTATATTGTCCCCCTGCTCATTTAACTTATATGGAGAGTACATCATGAGAAATGCCGGGCTGGATGAAGCACAGCTGGAATCAAGATTGCCAAGAGAAATGTCAACAATTTCAGATATGCAGATGATGCCACCCTTATGGCAGAAAGCAAAAGAGAACTAAAGAGCCTCTTGATATAAGTGAAAGAGGAGAGTGAAAAAGTTGGCTTAAAACTCAATATTCAGAAAACTAAGATCATAGGATCTGGTCCCATCACTTCATGGGAAATAGATGGGGAAACAGTGAGAGACTTCATTTTTGGGGGCTCCAAAATCACTGCATATGGTGACTGCAGCCATGAAATTAAAAGACACTTGCTGCTTGGAAGAAAAGCTATAACCAACCTAGACAGCATTTTAAAAAGCAGAGACATTACTTTGCCAACAAAGGTCCATCTAGTCAAAGTTATGTTTTTTTCCAGTAGTCATGTAGGGATGTGAGTTGGATTCTAAAGAAAGCTGAGTGCTGAAGAATTGATGCTTTTGAACTGTGGTTGGAGAAGACTCTTAAGAGTCCCTTGGACTGCAGGGAGATCCAACCAGTCCATCCTAAAGGAAATCAATCCTGAACATTCATTGGAAGAACTCATGCTGAAGCTGAAACTCCAAGGCTTTGGCCACCTGATGCAAAGAACTGACTCATTGGAAAAGACTCTGATATTGGGAAACATTGAAGGTGGGAGAAGAGGCAACAGAGGATGAGATGGTTAGATGGCATCACCGATTCGATGGACATGAGTTTGAATAAGCTCTGGGAGTTGGTAATGGACAGGGAAGCCTGGCCTACTGCAGTCCATGGGGTTGCTAAGAGTCAGACTTGACTGAGTGACTGAACTGAACTAGTGGCTTAAGACACAAAAATATTATTTTATCTTTCTGGAGGTCAGAAGTCAGGCAGAAGTCTCACTGGGCTAATCAAGTTGACTTAAAAATATTAGTAACAGTCTGTAAGTTGAGAGTTACGTTTTATTTGGTAGACATTTTCAGGACTTCAAGCCTAAGAGACAGCATCTCAAGTAACCCTAAGAGAAATGCTCTGAGAAGGCAGAGGGAGGAGTCAGGTCATATAGAAGTTTGCAAGAAGGGGCAGGTAGTCTGAACTTTAAAGGATTATTGGTAATTAAGCAAAACCAGATATCTCAAGGAATTTAGCACTTTTCCATGTATGGGAAGGTGCAAAAGTCTGGGCTTACTGGAGTCATTCCTTTCATATTCATCTCAGCTCTCTGGGGCTTTTTCCCTCTCTCCCCACCCCATCACCCCAGCTTCTCAGGTATCACCATGGGAAATGACTGAAGGCTGCAAGATAATGGCACTGTTCTTCCTGGGCCCCTTCTGAGCTTGGAAATTCAAGTTTGGCGGCTGGAATCACTGATGGCTGTGGCATCCTTGTTTATTGATGTGGCAGGAAATGCTCCATTTTCAGTGCTATCAGAAGTGTCTTCCTTCCTTTAGGTTCCAGAGGAACAAATGACTGCCGGCATTCTCTGGCTCATGATCACACTTGTCTGTCTTGAGAGCCAGCAATGGAGGGGTGATTTCTTCTCACACTGATCCCTCTGAACTCCTCCTCTTCTTTCTTCTTCTACTTTTAAGGACTCTTGTATTGCCTTGGTTCCAACCAGGTATTCTGGAATAAACCCCTATTTGAAGGTCAGTTAATAAATATCCTTAATCCATCTGTTACCTTCATTCCTCTTTGCCAAATAGCCTAACATAAACAGAGGTTCTGGGGATTAGGACATTATGCATCTACCACGAGTTGGAAGTCCACAGGTAGATAGTCCTCCCTGTCCTCTCTCTTTCTACCAGCCAGAGCTATAATTGCTTACTGCTGCTGCTGCTAAGTCACTTCAGTCGTGTCCGACTCTGTGCAACCCCATAGATGGCAGCCCACCAGGCTCCCCCGTCCCTGGGATTCTCCAAGCAAGAACACTGGAGTGGGTTGCCATTTCCTTCTCCAATGCATGAAAGTGAAAAGTGAAAGTGAAGTCACTCAGTCGTGTCCGACTCTTAGCGACCCCATGGACGGCAGCCTACCAGGCTCCTCCATCCATGGGATTTGCCAGGCAAGAGTATTGGAGTGGGGTGCCACTGCCTTCTCGGTAATTGATTACTAAGACCCCTCAAATCTCACTCCCAAATCCTCAACAGATACAGGAGAAAATTTACAGTGCATCTTAAGAGCCTTATTTAGTCAACTCTTTGTTTCCCTAAAGTTTCTGTTGCATAGGGAAATATCTACTACGAGAATGACTCTGAACACTTTAGGACCCCCACATGATATCTATAACAGTTGCTATGTCAATCAGCAACTTCTTGTCTGCCTGTGGGAACTTCAAGTTTAGTGGCATGTTCTAACCACACGTGGGTTGTAGTTCCTGGTCACTACCAGTGAATCTCTTAGAAATGTCTTTACTTTTGGCATCTAGCACAGGCCATATGTCAGTACTCCACAAGGGCTGTGTGTCCCAGGAATCATCTGAACAGAAGAAGCAGGGCAATGGCCCTGGACCAGGTCAAGTCCTTCCTTCCCTGACTCCTTCCCCTGGAAAGAAGGAAACATCCCAATTTCTTACATACAATGAGTCCTGGAAGGTGAAGTCTATCATATAGTTTTTTATGGAAGAATTTTAAGGCTTGCTAATTTACTGAGCTCACATAGGACTTACCTCAATAGTTTTCTTTCTTATTGTTATTGCTGTATATTTGGGTTTGGGGAAAATGGTGTTTCTTATGGAAAATGCATTGACCATCCTGAGAGGGAGGTTGACAGAGCTTCAGTGAGATAATGGATGAGAAGATGTGAACTGCTATGTTCTGCACTCATGTGATGCTCCGTTCTTTTGTCTCACCTGCCCCAGAGCCCGTGATCCTTCCTGAGATTTGGGTCAAGTCATCATCCATCACACCAGACTGGTGCAATGTCACCTTGGAGTGCAGGGCCCCAGGGAACAGAGAGGNCTCTAATTTTCCCAAAGGGATCTCTAGTCTTTCCTATTGTATTATTTTTCTCTATTTCTTTGCATTGATCATTTAGAAAGGCTTTCTTGTCTCTCCTTGCTATTCTTTGGAAGTCTGCTTTCAGATATACCTTTGCTTTTCTCTTTTGCCATTTGCTTGTCTTCTTTTCTCAGCTATTTGTAAGGCTTCCTCAGACAGCCATTTTGTGTTTTTGTATTTTTTTTTCTTGGGGATGGTTTTGATCACCACCTCCTGTACAATGTTATAATCTTCCATCCATAGTTCTTCATTAGCATTTGTTATAATAATTATTCTTCTTTATAGGACTCAGTTTATTTGATTTGTGTATTAACTCCATCTATTGCTTCTATCACAAATCACAAATTACTGGACATGAAACAACAGACTGGTTCCAAATCGGAAAAGGAGCACATCAAGGCTGTATATTGTCCCCCTGCTCATTTAACTTATATGGAGAGTACATCATGAGAAATGCCAGGCTGGATGAAGCACAGCTGGAATCAAGATTGCCAAGAGAAATGTCAACAATTTCAGATATGCAGATGATGCCACCCTTATGGCAGAAAGCAAAAGAGAACTAAAGAGCCTCTTGATATAAGTGAAAGAGGAGAGTGAAAAAGTTGGCTTAAAACTCAATATTCAGAAAACTAAGATCATAGGATCTGGTCCCATCACTTCATGGGAAATAGATGGGGAAACAGTGAGAGACTTCATTTTTGGGGGCTCCAAAATCACTGCATATGGTGACTGCAGCCATGAAATTAAAAGACACTTGCTGCTTGGAAGAAAAGCTATAACCAACCTAGACAGCATTTTAAAAAGCAGAGACATTACTTTGCCAACAAAGGTCCATCTAGTCAAAGTTATGTTTTTTTCCAGTAGTCATGTAGGGATGTGAGTTGGATTCTAAAGAAAGCTGAGTGCTGAAGAATTGATGCTTTTGAACTGTGGTTGGAGAAGACTCTTAAGAGTCCCTTGGACTGCAGGGAGATCCAACCAGTCCATCCTAAAGGAAATCAATCCTGAACATTCATTGGAAGAACTCATGCTGAAGCTGAAACTCCAAGGCTTTGGCCACCTGATGCAAAGAACTGACTCATTGGAAAAGACTCTGATATTGGGAAACATTGAAGGTGGGAGAAGAGGCAACAGAGGATGAGATGGTTAGATGGCATCACCGATTCGATGGACATGAGTTTGAATAAGCTCTGGGAGTTGGTAATGGACAGGGAAGCCTGGCCTACTGCAGTCCATGGGGTTGCTAAGAGTCAGACTTGACTGAGTGACTGAACTGAACTAGTGGCTTAAGACACAAAAATATTATTTTATCTTTCTGGAGGTCAGAAGTCAGGCAGAAGTCTCACTGGGCTAATCAAGTTGACTTAAAAATATTAGTAACAGTCTGTAAGTTGAGAGTTACGTTTTATTTGGTAGACATTTTCAGGACTTCAAGCCTAAGAGACAGCATCTCAAGTAACCCTAAGAGAAATGCTCTGAGAAGGCAGAGGGAGGAGTCAGGTCATATAGAAGTTTGCAAGAAGGGGCAGGTAGTCTGAACTTTAAAGGATTATTGGTAATTAAGCAAAACCAGATATCTCAAGGAATTTAGCACTTTTCCATGTATGGGAAGGTGCAAAAGTCTGGGCTTACTGGAGTCATTCCTTTCATATTCATCTCAGCTCTCTGGGGCTTTTTCCCTCTCTCCCCACCCCATCACCCCAGCTTCTCAGGTATCACCATGGGAAATGACTGAAGGCTGCAAGATAATGGCACTGTTCTTCCTGGGCCCCTTCTGAGCTTGGAAATTCAAGTTTGGCGGCTGGAATCACTGATGGCTGTGGCATCCTTGTTTATTGATGTGGCAGGAAATGCTCCATTTTCAGTGCTATCAGAAGTGTCTTCCTTCCTTTAGGTTCCAGAGGAACAAATGACTGCCGGCATTCTCTGGCTCATGATCACACTTGTCTGTCTTGAGAGCCAGCAATGGAGGGGTGATTTCTTCTCACACTGATCCCTCTGAACTCCTCCTCTTCTTTCTTCTTCTACTTTTAAGGACTCTTGTATTGCCTTGGTTCCAACCAGGTATTCTGGAATAAACCCCTATTTGAAGGTCAGTTAATAAATATCCTTAATCCATCTGTTACCTTCATTCCTCTTTGCCAAATAGCCTAACATAAACAGAGGTTCTGGGGATTAGGACATTATGCATCTACCACGAGTTGGAAGTCCACAGGTAGATAGTCCTCCCTGTCCTCTCTCTTTCTACCAGCCAGAGCTATAATTGCTTACTGCTGCTGCTGCTAAGTCACTTCAGTCGTGTCCGACTCTGTGCAACCCCATAGATGGCAGCCCACCAGGCTCCCCCGTCCCTGGGATTCTCCAAGCAAGAACACTGGAGTGGGTTGCCATTTCCTTCTCCAATGCATGAAAGTGAAAAGTGAAAGTGAAGTCACTCAGTCGTGTCCGACTCTTAGCGACCCCATGGACGGCAGCCTACCAGGCTCCTCCATCCATGGGATTTGCCAGGCAAGAGTATTGGAGTGGGGTGCCACTGCCTTCTCGGTAATTGATTACTAAGACCCCTCAAATCTCACTCCCAAATCCTCAACAGATACAGGAGAAAATTTACAGTGCATCTTAAGAGCCTTATTTAGTCAACTCTTTGTTTCCCTAAAGTTTCTGTTGCATAGGGAAATATCTACTACGAGAATGACTCTGAACACTTTAGGACCCCCACATGATATCTATAACAGTTGCTATGTCAATCAGCAACTTCTTGTCTGCCTGTGGGAACTTCAAGTTTAGTGGCATGTTCTAACCACACGTGGGTTGTAGTTCCTGGTCACTACCAGTGAATCTCTTAGAAATGTCTTTACTTTTGGCATCTAGCACAGGCCATATGTCAGTACTCCACAAGGGCTGTGTGTCCCAGGAATCATCTGAACAGAAGAAGCAGGGCAATGGCCCTGGACCAGGTCAAGTCCTTCCTTCCCTGACTCCTTCCCCTGGAAAGAAGGAAACATCCCAATTTCTTACATACAATGAGTCCTGGAAGGTGAAGTCTATCATATAGTTTTTTATGGAAGAATTTTAAGGCTTGCTAATTTACTGAGCTCACATAGGACTTACCTCAATAGTTTTCTTTCTTATTGTTATTGCTGTATATTTGGGTTTGGGGAAAATGGTGTTTCTTATGGAAAATGCATTGACCATCCTGAGAGGGAGGTTGACAGAGCTTCAGTGAGATAATGGATGAGAAGATGTGAACTGCTATGTTCTGCACTCATGTGATGCTCCGTTCTTTTGTCTCACCTGCCCCAGAGCCCGTGATCCTTCCTGAGATTTGGGTCAAGTCATCATCCATCACACCAGACTGGTGCAATGTCACCTTGGAGTGCAGGGCCCCAGGGAACAGAGAGGGTCTGAATGTGACCTGGAAGAGTGAGGGCCTTCCCAGTGAGCTGGAGTGGAGTGGGACACCAGAACCAGCCCCCAACTCCTGGAGCCTGACTGTGAACCTGTCCCTGAGCCAGCCCAATGCCAGCCTCACCTGTGTGGTCAGCAACCATGCGGACAAGAAAACTGCCACTGTAGACTTTGGGAAAGTCTGTTTCCCTGGTGAGTGCAACCTGCCAGAGGGGAGGGACACTCTTGGAGCTCAGATGTACTGGGGTGAGAGCTCTGGGCTTTTGTCCCCGCTGTGTTATTAGCACCACCTTCCAGCGGGTCACCCCATACAGGAGCCTGGGAAGCACAACCAATTTGCTTCTGCTTTTGAGTTTCTCTCACATCCATGCTCTCCTCTCCACCCCTTGCCCCTGTTGGTCCAGGCACTAACCTTCCAGTATCTCTCCCCACATCATTCGTCACTCATTGTGTGTCTAGAGTGACCTTTAGGAAAAGTGAATTGGATTGTGTCAATTGTGTCATCTGAGGGACTTGACTCACAGCGTCTCCCTGTAGGATTCAGGGCTCAATGTCTCTCTTCTCATGTATTTCACACTGGATTGTTTGCCTAGAGCCCCTTCTGACCCTCTGGAAATGCTATTTCCTTTACCACCAGCCCTCCCAAGTCAAGAGTCCTTCACTTCATTACTTATTGCTGTTGAAGGATGTCTCTCAGTTAAGGCTAGTGATCTTAACTGAGTGATCAATATGGTTACACAGGGCCCCATGCTGGTTATGGTTCTGTTTTTATAACGTTTGAAGAAAAAGAACCTCAGTCTCATTTGGCAGAGGGCCTTGCTGGTGCCATAATCTTCCAGTAGAGATGTTATCTTTTTAAAGGAGTGATCGATGGCCACTCCACACTGAGTAGCGATGCAGTTTGTGGACTTGTGCAGATTAGAACACCTTGAGGGCAGAGGCCATGTCTTGTCTTCTTTGAATTCATGTCCCAAGCAAAGATCCTGGCAATGTTTCCTCACACTCAAGTGTTTCATTGAATTATGAATGACCTGGTGTGTAGTTAGCCCTTCTAACCCATACTCCCCAAGGGAGACCTGACCTGCCTGGAGGATCTGTCAGCATCCCTTAAATACCCTATAACCCTTGCCTCAGCCTCATCGTGGACTCTCAGATAAAGTTAAACACTCAGTAAACCCTTAGGAAAGAGATTCGTACCCTCTCTTATCCTCCTTTTCCAATTCTTTCCTGCCCTGTCCTTCTCCTGCCCGCTACAGTGGGGTGATGGCAATTCTCACGGCTGATGATCTGATACAGACATGCCATGAACATTATGTTCCTCCTTCCTGAAATGCTGTGCCTACCCTGAATATCTGGGAAACTCCTACTCCTCCATCAAGAGTCAATTTATGCATCACATCCTCTAGAAGGCCCTCCCTGAAGACACGTGTACAAGATGTAAACCTCCATTGAACTGCAGCATCTCTTACTGGGAGATTTCGGTATTTTCTCAGTTCAGTTAGGAATGAACCTGCAGTATTCTTCAACTTCTGGACCAGGACTTCAGACTTCTCCCTGTGTTCTCTGTCTCACTATGGCAATGGTTATTTAAAATTCTGTCTTCCCTTAACCATTCTCCATTCTCTCTGTGTGAGGGAAACAGGTTCACAAGAATGGACCATTGCTGGTCCCCTTGAAGGCATCCTATGGGCCGTCGTGGCTGTGCTATTCCTCCTGGGAACTGGACTGTACTTTTGGAAGACATATAAGAAGGAAAGGAACACAGAGACTGGAAGAGGCAGGTTGCACTTCTCTTTCCTCCTCAGATAACTCCTCTCTTCCACTGAAACCCTTTCTTCTTCACTTTGCTGCTCAGAGATTGCCCTTGCAAAGGGGCTGGTGTGTGTGATCATGGCATTGGGGTCATAACCATGGAGTTGCGCACAGGTTTTCAAAACTGAGATTGAAGCTCCACTCTGTGTATGTGTGTGACTCAGGAGCAGCATTGCAGGAGGACCACAGGAACCAAGATGATGGCGACTGGGCAGAGCAGAGCCAGGAAGAGTATCAAGAAGTCATGTACCAGGTGAGAGGCGGGAGCTGAGCTCATCCTAGGGTGTACTAGGTCCCTTTGCAGCTGCACTTGTGCTTGTCAAACCTAGTCATTGCTATTTCTGGTCCTACTGTTCTTTCTGAACAACCAACAGCATTAACTAGGAAAATTTATGTCTGAGGCCTGTGTGGTACTGGGTACTTAAGGGGAACCATAAACAGTGCATGTCAGCAGCATTGGTTCCATGTGGGTTCCTTTGCAGTCCATTGTTTAGTCACTAAGTCACATCCAACTCTTTGCAACCCCATGGACTGTAGCACTCCAGGCTTCCCTAACCTTCCCTATCTAATGAAGCTTGTTCAAACTCATGTTCATTCAGTTGGTGATGCCATATGACCATCTCATCCTCTTTCACTCCCTTCTCCTCCTGCCCTCAATCTTTTCTAGCATCAGGGTCTTTTCCAATGCGTTGGCTATTCACATAGGGTGATCAAAGTGTTGGAGCTTCAGCTTCAGCATCAGTCCTTCTAATGAATATTCAGGACTGATTTCCTTTAGGATTGGCTGGTTGGATCTCCTTGCAGTCCAAGGGACTCTCAAGAGTCTTCTCCAGCACCACAGTTCTAAAGCGTTAATCCTTTGATGCTCACTCAGCCTTCTTTATGGTCAACTCCCACATCTGACTACTGGAAAAACCATAGCTTTGACTATACATACATTTTCAGCAAAGTAATTCTGCTTTTTAATATGCTGTCTAGGTTGGTCATAGCTTTTCTTTCAAGAAGCAAGCATCTTTTAATTTCATGGCTGCAGTCATAGCCCATGCTGATTTTGGAGCTCAAGAATATAAAACCTGTCACTGTTTCCATTTTCCCCTCATCTCTTTGCCTTGAAACAATGGGACCAGTACCATTTTTCATGCTCCTTTTTCACCTTGATCAAGAGACACTTTAGTCCTTCTTCACTTTCTGCCATAAGGGTGTTGTCATCTTCATATCTGAGATTGTTGATATTTCTCTCAGCAATCTTGATTCAAGCTTGTGATTCATCCAGCCTGGTTTTTTTTTTTTTTTGTGAGATGTGCTTTGCATATAGATTAAATAAGTGGGGTGAAAGTGTACAGCCTCGACGTACTCCTTTCCCAATTTTGAACCAGTCCATTGTTCCAAGTCTAGTTCGAACTGTTGCTTCTTGACCGGCATATAGGTTTCTCAGGAGACATGTAAGGTCGTCTGGTATACCCAACCTTTAAAGAATTTTTCCACAGTTTTTTGTGATCTCCACCGTCAAAGGCTTTAGTGTAATTAATGAAGCAGAAGTAAATATTTTTCTGGAATTCCCTTGCATTTTCTATGATCCAACGTGTGTTGGCAACTTGATCTCTTATTCCTCTGTCTTTTCTAAATCCAGCTTGTACATCTGGAATTTCTTGGTTCATGTACTGCTGAAGGCTAGCTTGAAGGATTTTGAGCATTACTTTGCTAGCATGTGAAATGAGTGCAATATTATGGTAATTTGAACATTCTTTAGCATTGCCTTTCTTTGGGATTGAAATGAAAACTGACTTTTCCAGTTCTGTGGACACTGTTGAGTTTTCCAAATTTGGTCTAGTTTATACTTTATCTGCTTTGAGAATCCATTATCTTTCACTCCTAGAGTATCAGTGCACAATATCTGGAACAAGAGTTGCCTCTCAACACTATCTACTCTGCGATCCAGAACATACATGCGAAAGTATGAAGATAATATAATTGGAGGAAACAGAGGAATCTTGGGACACTTCCACTCTGATGCTGACATCCTTCAGATACCTGCTTGAATTCTGGTTCAGGTCCTGCTGCTCCTGGTCTTTTACTCTGACCTTTGTGATCTCAGCTCAACAAGAGATGGAGCTGGAATTTCAGAGCCGATAATGGACCAAGTTTTATCCTGGGCACTCTACAAATATTATCTCTTCTAATTCTCACAAGGAACCTCTAGGGTAGGTATCATGTTCTATATTTTATAGGACAGTAAATATTATTCCCAAGCTGTTAATGGCAGACGAAAACCTTAAATTCAACACTGAGTGAATCCAGATTTCACATATTATCCTTCTCTACATGGGCACTGAACCCTGAAATATTGGATAGGAATATCCTTCATTTGTTCCTCTCCCAAAGACCTAGCCTCTGATTCTGGTGCTGCAATATGGACTGAGTTCATTGTTGAATCATCTGGTGGCTAAAGAGGTGTAACCCCTTAGGTGGGCAATGGGGACTTGGTATGCAGGAGACATGGAAAGAGGGATCTTGACAGTTTAGAGGAAACATTCTGAGAGGAATGCTTCTCATTCTTGGGTCTTGTAAGAGTTCTTCCTCTCTTTACAAGATGTGTTGTGGATTTCAGCAGCACAGTCTTCAAACCAGCTTCACTTACATTGTTATTCAAAAGTTCACTCAATAGGTTTTACATAAGTTTTTCATTTAAACATTCAATGTTCTGTGAGGCAGAAATTTCCACTGCACAGGTGGAAAACTAAAACTTACAGATGTTAAACACCATATTTAAGCTCCTCAAGTAAAGTGATATGCCTGATTTAGGTTTACAGAGGATCACAATTTCACTAATTTTGACTCTTATTTCCTTCATTATTCCAGACACCCAACCAATCATTATCTTCCATTGGGTTATCCTTCAAAATGGTTTTTGTAGTCCACTCTCCTCTCATTCTTTTATTCTTATTTCCTACCTATAGAAATATTCTACCTGCAGTTTCACTATTTTCACATTTCCACCAGCAATATAGGAGGATTCTTGCACATAACTCATAATTTTTTTGATTATAACCTTCCTAGTATGTGTGTGATGTAGTATCTCATTGTCATTTTGAATTGCATTTCACTAATAATTAATGAAATTAGAAGATTGCTTCTTGGCAGGAAAACTATGAAAACCTAGACAGCGTGTTAAAAAGCAAAGACGTCATGATGGTGACAGAGGTCCATGTAATCAAGGCTATGGTATTTCAAGTAGTCATGTACAGTTGTGAGAGCTGGGCAATAGAGAAGGCTGAGTGCCAAAGAAATGATGCTTTCAGACTTTGGTGGTGTAGAAGACTCTTGAGAATCCCTTGGAAACCAAGAAGAGCAAACCAGTCAATCTCAATGGAAACCTGGAATATTCATTGGAATGCTTGATGCTGAAACTGAAGCTCCAATTGTTTGGCTATCCGATGTGAACATCTGACTCATTGGAAAAGACCCTCATGCTGGGAAAGATTGAAGGCAGAAGGAGAAGAGGGCAACAGAGGATGAAATGGTTGGATGGCATCACTGCTTCAATGGACATGAGCTTGGGAAAACCTGGGAGATGGCAAGGGACAAGGAAGCCTGGTGTGCTGCAGTCCATGGGGCTGCAAAGAGTTGGACACGTCTTGATGACTGAACAAAAACAATGATGATGAATAAGGTTGAATATTTTTCATGTGTATTAACTATTTGTATACGTTATTTGAATTAATCCGTCTCTCCCTCTAAGTCTCTCTCATCATGCTTTGTTTCCACCATACCAATAGAACTGCTTTTGTTCAAGTCACTAGGAATCTTCATGTCATTAAATCTAATAGACAGTCTGTTTCATCACCCTCGAAGCTCAGCAGCAATGGTGCTGTCCTTGCTTGAATCTCTGCATCACTTTGTATTCAACAATCACAATTCTTTCTCTCACACTCAGTGACAGCTCCCTTGTTGCTTTGACTAGTTTCTTTCTTATCTCTTCAATCTCACAATTCTGGGATATCCCAGGGATCAGACACAGACCATCCACATCACCTTTCTTCACTATCTACACTCATTACTTTCTGGTATTATGGCCATGCACTAATCCCCAAACCTGTGTCTATGTAAACTTACGAGGCAAAAATGTCTTACAGATATAATCAAAGTTAAGGTTCTTGAGATTGAGAGACTACTCTGGATTATCTAGGTGGTCCTAGTTTAATTGTAGAAGTTCACAAAAGTGGAAGAATAAGAGGTAGAAAAGTGGGTCTGAGAGATATGAGGTGAGGATTTGACATACTATTGCTGTCTTTGAAGATGGAGTAAGAGGACCGTAAGTCCAGCACATGTAGGGGTCTGTAGAAGCTAGGAAAGCTTACAACTAGATGAACGTGAAGACTTCAATCTTACAACTGCCGAGAATGGAATTCAAGTCATAACAAGAACCAGCAGAAAATGAATTCTTCTACTGAGACTCTAGAAAGGATCATAGCTTATGAATACCTCAATTTAATATCAGTGAGACTCACACCAGACTTCTGATTTTCAGAACTGTGAGATAATAATTTTGTGTTAAGCAACTATATTTGTAGTGATTTCTATGGCAGGAATAGAAAACCAATATAGATATGTACCATCTCATGATTTTAAACACTTGACTGCTCCAAAAATTCTGGTCTGGATTTCTCCAAAGTAGTCCACATTATAAATATACAACCATTTAGTTGACATCTCCACGTTGATGTATAATAGATATCTCAAACTTTACATGTCTATGTTTAAGCTTCCTAACTCTGTTCTCATACAGTTTTCCAATCCCAATAAATGCTACCTTCATACTTCCATTTTTTAATCACATAATTTTGCTGTTATCCTTGATTTTACTCATTTTCTCACAACCCACATTCTATCAGCAAATACTGTTATATTTTCTATCTATCAATATTTCTAATCTATCATCTATTTATCTATCATCTATTTGTATTGGTAATATGACTACTTATTACCACATATCTGATCCACGATGACCACCAATTTTCACCTGGAGTAGTTTACTAGCCTCACAGTCTCTCTGTTTCTGTACCCCTTTAGGTTTATTTTCAAATAGCATTCAGAGTAGTCTTTCTAATAATGTTACATCGTATAGGCAGCATGGGATTAAAGTAGATATTGGGTTATCTTGGTATTATAAATAGATATTCACATATGTTTATCTGGGCCACAAGGAATATAAAAATTGATGTGAAGATGTTGATAGTGATTGTCTTCTGGGGTCTGTCTCTTCTGTATCCTATTTTCCAAAAAAGACTTAACAGAAATAAAAGATCATCTATTTAAATTTTTGAGCATGGGATTGATATGACCTAATGTCATGACTGAGAGCTGATCTTAATAAAGCCACATACGTACCAAGTGGAAATTTATCATCTTGTAAACTAGTTGTTATGGACTGAATTATGTCCCCTCAAAATCTGCATGTTGAGGCCCTAAATCTTAATGTGACTGGAATTTGAGATATAGCCTTTATGGAGGTAATTAATGTTCAGTGAAGTCAATAGGGAGGAGACTAATTTGATAGAACTTATGAGAAGAGAAAGAGCTCTCTCTCTGCCCTGACAGAGAAAAGGCCATATGAGGTCACAGTGAGAAGCTGTTGTCTGCAAGCATAGGAGGGAGGAAATACCGGAAACCAATCTTTACTGCACCTTGATCTTGGACCTTGAACCTTCAAAAATATGGGAAAATAAATTTATGGTGTGTAAGTCATGTGGTCTGTGATATTCTACTAAAGAAGCCAGAGAACACTAATATATGTTTTCATTGAAATCCCCCATAAACATACTTATATCTGTCTAGACACTAAAGGCAGCAATAGAAAACAAGTAGATGATACATTTTATTCTATAGATGAACATTTTGTTCTAATTGTTGTTCTCATTGATGCCAACACAAAATCCTTGTTAACTGCAGCATAGTGGGTGTTAAGAACTGAAAACCTTTGGTCTAGATGGTGTTTTCAGAAAGTTCAAATGGGAAGACAAAGAGAGAGTGACAGTTTGACTTCCAAGATGATGCTTAATGTGTGCTCAGCACAAAGTGCAGTAAATATTGGTTGAGTGGAGGAAGGAGTGAATGATGAGGCTCCTCAACTAGGCATTATTTGCATGTGTTCACCAAGGTTCAGAATCTGACCCTTAGGCTGAGGCTGAGTCCAGAAACTCCACCTCATCATTTGCCCAGAAAATGGATTAACTTGGAGATGAAAAATCTTGATAACAAATGTCATCAGATGCTGATATGTAAAATCATGTTCCTTATTTACTAAGTGTGGGCAGCTGCAACCAGCGCACTAAGCACGGCCCAAGAGGAGCTAGCCCATGTATGAGGTCAAGGGCAGTGGCTGAGGGTGCCAGGCTGCCACAGCACAGGAATGGCCAAGAGGAGCTACCCAAGTCCAAGGTCAGAGGCGGCAGCCAGGAGGAGCTACCCTGAGTCTGAGGCCAGGGGTGGCATCTGAGAGGGGCTACCCGGTGTCCGAGGTCAGGGGTGGCCTGGAGGAGCCACCCCGTGTCAGGTCAAGGGCGGCAGCTGGGAGGAGCCACCCTGCGCCCAAGGAGTGGTGGCTGCATGGGTGCAGGAGGGCCTAGAGGAGCTATCCCATGTTGAAGGTCAGGAAGGGAGACAGTGAGGAGATACCCTTCATCCAAGGTAAGGAGCAGCGGCTGCACTTTGCTGGAGCAGCTGTGAAGAGATACCCCATGCCCAAGGTAAGAGAAACCCAAGTAAGATGGTAGATGTTGCAAGAGGGCATCAGACGGCAGACACACTGAAACCATACTCACAGAAAACTAGTCAAGCTAATCACACTAGGACCACAGCCTTGTCTAACTCAATGAAACTAAGCCAGGCCCATGGGGCAACCCAAGACCAGCGGGTCATGGTGGAGAGGTCTGACAGAATGTGGTCCACTGGGAAGGACCACTGCAAACCACTTCGGTATTCTTGCCTTGAGAACCCCATGAACAGTATGAAAAGGCAAATGATAGGATACTGAAAGAGGAACTCCGCAGGTCAGTAGGTGCCAATATGCTACTGGAAATCAGTGGAGAAATAACTCCAGAAAAATGAAGGGGTGGAGCCAAAGCAAAAACAATACCCAGTTGTGGATGTGACTGGTGATAGAAGCAAGGTCCGATGCTGTAAAGAGCAATATTGCATAGGAACCTGGAGTGTCCAGTCCATGATTGAAGACAAATTGAAAGTGGTCAAACAAGAGATAGCAAGAGTGAATGTTGACATTCTAGGAATCAGCGAGCTAAAACGGACTGGACACTCCAGGTTCCTATGCAATATTGCTCTTTACAGCATCGGACCTTGCTTCTATCACCAGTCACATCCACAGCTGGGTATTGTTTTTGCTTTGGCTCCATCCCTTCATTCTTTCTGGAGTTATTTCTCCACTGATCTCCAGTAGCATATTGGGCACCTACTGACCTNGGAGGGATTGGGGACAGGAAGAGAAGGGGACGACAGAGGGTGAGATGGCTGGATGGCATCACTGACTCGATGGACGTGAGTTTGAGTGAACTCCGGGAGTTGGTGATGGACAGGAGGCCTGCTGTGCTGTGATTCATGGGGTTGCAAAGAGTTGGACACAACTGAGCGACTGAACTGAACTGAACTCTTTAGAAAGTAACATTAAAAATGATTCTTGTCAGCTGGGTTGGATATTTCTCTTAGGACATCCTCTTCCCAAAAAAGGCCACAAAGGAAACCAAGGTACCACAGAGCTGCCTGGGGAGCCCTGAGTGAGGACAGGTGAGCAGATTTGTTGGCGTGGATCCCAATGGCCTTCTTATGTTAGCTCTCCATCTCCGTGAAAGGACTTAACTGCCCAGGACATGAGAGTCTTCTGCCAGCCCAACTGTACACTTCATTTGTCTTTGTCCCTTATTTCTGTTTATGCTACTTTTCTTATTATAATTTCTTTGATGAATATACTATTTCTTTGATAATGTGCATATGTGAGATTAACTCTTGCTCTTGTCTGAAAGAAAATCTCTATATCTCTCATTTGGTGCTGTGCTGCTGCTGCTGCTAAGTCGTTTCAGTTGTGTCCGACTCTGTGCGACCCCATAGATGGCAGCCCACCAGGCTCCTCCGTCCATGGGATTCTCCAGGCAAGAACACTGGAGTGGGGTGCCATTTCCTTCTCCAATGCATAAAAGTGAAAAGTGAAAGTGAAGCCGCTCAGTCGTGTCTGACTCTTAGCGATCCCATGGACTGCATCCCACCAAGCTCCTCCATCCATGGGATTTTCCAGGCAATGTACTGGAGTGGGGTGCCATTGCCTTCTCCAATATCTCTCATTTGAGAGACTCTCAAATACTCTCATCTGGGTATTTGGTATTCTACTTAACTTTTAAACAAGAACAACATGAAAAGCAAACAAAAAGCCCTAAAAACTCTAACTAGCTCTATTTAGTTATTTCCAAAGTCTTAGTAGAGAGTATGGAAGGAGAGAGAGGACACCTTCTTAGTATACCACATAGTACCAGGTGAACAACCAATGTGATTTTATGCAGAGACGTCACAAATATGCAGTGATCTGGTTAATGAACTCTGCAACTCTCACGTTTGGTATCTTCAGCTATTTTATCCCTTAGCCTTTCGGTAAGTTCTCATATTTAAAACAACAAAATAGAACACAACAGCAACAAAACCCTAAGAGAATGTAATGAATAATTAACATCTATTAAGTGAAAAAGTTTCACGATGGGCTATTGCTCAAGAAGTATAAATCACTAAAATTTACTTATGTGTGCACATCAACCTCAGAAAACCAACACAGAAATTATTGTAAAACGTATAAATACATATTTCTCCTTTAAAAGCATAAAGGCCAAATTCTATCAACAGTGAATTCCTTCAAATCTTTAAAGAGGGTGTAGCTTTCATGGCAGCAAACAGACCTTAAAACTTGACAGATGATAGAAACCATTGATTTATGATTCTGAAAACTTGACAAAGCACAAAATAAGTAAGCCCTGATCCATTTATCAAGATTGTTTGGGCACCTCTCACTTTTATTCTTCTGATGAAAACCTCTTCTTGTGAACTAAACTTTCAGCTTCCTAAGGAGACTGAGGAGCAGAAAGCCTTTCACCCTCTATAGAAATGGGAATAAGAATAGAGTTCTGGTCTCTATTGGGTAGAAACAAGAGGAGGGTGAGACAGGCTTCTGAATGATGGATACTGGACTGGCTACTCTCCCTTCAGTGGGCTGGCTTAATGCCAGGAACTCTGCTTCACTTGATGGTATGGGAAAAATGGGTCTTCAGGATCAGAATTATCCTGTTATTTGGGTAAAGAGAGTTTCTTAGAATCTAAAGATGTCTTATTGGAAGCCAGGCTTTCCTGGTGGCTCAGATGGTAAAGAATCTTCCTGGAATGTGGGAGACTTGTGTTTGATCCCTGGTTTGGGAAGATCCCCTGGAGAAGGGAATGGCAACCCACTCTAGTATTCTTGCCTAGAGAGTTCCATAGACAGAGGAGCCTGACGGTCTACAATCCATGTGTCGCAAAGAGTCAGACACAACTGAGCGAATAGCACTTCATTGGAAGTAATCTCACCACAAAGTTCTATCCCATCCTGTGCGTTATAACTACCCATCAGCTGACTGAGCCTATGACTGTGTTCTATCAGGGATGGGCGCTCACTATGTCCCAAAGCATCTATTTCATTTTTGCATGACTCTGACTATAGAATGATTTTCCCTAATATTTAAGGTAAAACCTCCCTCCCTCTATTTTCCTCCTCTGACAATAATTTCAGTCTTGAGGTTTCTCATTACAAATATGATTTCTTGTCAACTCAATGGCCCTTCAAAAGGGTTTTTGAGTAGAGATAAACATCAGTGCACAGTACAGCTGTTTCTTCTTTCTAAAAATCCCTATTTACCCCTAACTCCATGGTTTTCTGGGGCACACAGCAATCTTTACTGCCTTTGGGATCCCACTTGGTGTTGTGCCACAGCTTGGGGAGACTGGATTTCACATTTCCTGGGGACAGTGAGCATCACCTCTCCCATAATCTCCTGGGAAAGGAGTGTGCTCTGAAGTGGGTGCCATCACTTGCTTGGAAATTTCTTGATCCTAACAGATTTCTTTGATTCAACAGGGCAGTTTTCTTGTCCCTGGGGTTCTCATCACACAGGTGGTGCTGGAGTTGGGCTGTCCCTAGGCTGGCTCACACTTAGGACCTAAAGATTGGGGATGGTCCCAAGTCCTTCTCTTCTCTAGCTCCTTGTGGTGTGACCTTTGCTTTCCCAGGTAAGGTTCAGGTCTGTGGCATTGTTTGTATTAGCTTGTTTTGATGGACTGTCACCATAGAATCTGTGGAATGGATTTGGGCTCTGTGATAGCAGGAAGCAAGTGAATATTAGTGGATGAATAGGCAGAGCACATTTTTATTTTTTTGGTGTGTGTCTATACCTGTGGTGAAAATAAGATATTATTCATTGGAAGGACTGATGCTGAAGCTGAAGCTCCAACATTTTGGCTATCTGATGTAAAGATCCAACTCATCAGAAAAGACCCTGATGCTGGAAAAGATAGAGGGCAGGAGGGAAAGGGGGTGGCAGAGGATGAGATGTTTCGATAGAATCACCAACTCAGCGGACATGGATTTGCGCAAACACCAGGAGATAGTGAAGGACAGGGAAGCAATGGCATGCTGCAGTCCACGGAGTTACAAAGAGTTGGATATGCCTTAGGGATTGAACAATAGCAACAACAAAAACACGATGGTAAGCTCATGTCATTTTACGTTTGTCTAAACCCATAGAATATATAATACCAAGAATGAAAAGCAGTGTCAGCTATGGACTTTCAGTGATAATGAATGCATGTTTGTCAACTATAACAAGCATACAACTCAGATTAGGGATTTTGGTAGTGGGAGAGGCTATGGACGTGTGGAGGCAGGAGGTATATGGGAACAGTTTGTACCTTCTGTTGGGTTTTCCTGTGACCTTAAAAACCTAAAAATGCTCAAAAATAAAGTTTACCAAATAAATATATACAAAGTCCATATAAATAAGAACTATTAGAAAACATATATGTATATATATAAGAAAATATATGTATATATTTTTTGGAAAACTAGCAGAAATGTGACTATAACAACTATTTAACAGGGTGATTCTGAGGATTTAGATAATTTGTTTCATCTGTCTCATACAGTATGTAAAACAGAACAGAGTGGGCACTTCAAAAGTGCTTTTTGAATAAATGATGATAGTTATTTGCTATCATTAACAACAACAGTAGCAATCATAAAACAAATTGAGAACATCAGACAAGGCTTCATTTGTGCTGAGTTTAAAAAAAATTTAATTTTGTTGCTTTAGCATTCTGAGACTTTAAGCCTCTTGGTAATAAGGAATAAGGCTACATCTCTTAGTATTGTCTCTCTTTCAAGGAATAGGAAAACATGATGGGCCCCACTTCTGTATTCTATATTGCCCTTGTCCCAGAATTTTTTGGTTCTACTTTCCCAGCAATTCTATTAATGTCTGCAGCAGCCAAATTTCCTCTTTAGATCAGCAACATCTCATTTATTTTTTGCATTATAGAGCATATTGCTCTTCTATTATCTTATTTAGTTTCAGAAAACCCTGCTAGGAAGGCAGAACATTTCATAGATGAAGCAACAGAAGTTTGGAGAGAGAAAACATCTTACCCAAAGTTTTATAATGAGAAAGGGGTTCAGGGTGTCAGTTTTAGAGAAGAGAAGGTGGTTAAAGTCTCTCAGTTTCCCCCACCATGCATATCCCTTGCCCATATCACATAAACAGGTGAATTCATCAGTTGACCACACATGTCACCAGATCCTTAACAAGACCCATGGCCTCTGGGAAGTAAAGTAAAATCTCTTGGGAAAATACCTGCACATTCAGAATTTTCAAATGAGTGTATGAAAAGTGGTTTGAGATTCTTAAGCTGTCACATATACCGAAGGCATAAAAAAGTAGAATTGGACACAAGGAAAAAGATAATTTATCTGAAGAATATGAGCTGATGAGACTGAGCTTTAGTGAGACTACTCAGAGAGTTTGACGTGTCTCTTGTCCTTTGAGGATGCACTGGACAGGTGACTGAATCACACCTGAGAAAACCAAAGAGAGAGATGCCACTGAGACAGCCCACACTGCCTCCTGGAGTGAGATCTGTGTCCTCTCATCTTTCCTTTTTCTTTCTTTTTTTAAAAAAATATAAATTGATTTATTTTAATTGGAGGTTAATTACTTTACAATCTCAGGCGTATTCTGCCACATGATCCTCCCAGGACTTTCTTCCTCCTGTAAGGATCTGTGAGAACCTCTGAATCTCCCTATCATTGTGTAAATGTTGGTGGGAACTTGAAACACTTTTGAGGTTTTTCCTCTGCCTAGATGCACCATGCTTTGACTCCTATCCATGAAGACTTCCTGGGAGATGGAACTAACATCCCAGATGAATTATGAGAGTCACCAAACTCCTTTTGCTGCAGTGTGCATGTGTGCGTGCCAAGTTGCTTCAGTCCTGTCTGAATCTTTGCAACCCCATGGACTGTAGGGTTCCAGGCTCCTCTGTTTCTCGAGGCAAGAATACTGGAGTGGCCATGCCCTCCTCCAGGGGATCTTCCCGACCTAGGGATTGAACCCACGTCTCATATGCCTCCTGCATTGGCAGGAAGGTTCTTTACCACTAGCATCACCCGGGAATCCTCTGCTGCCTCTGCTGCACCCCCCTTCTTAATGAGTTTGGAGTTTCTGTCCCTTGGCTTGTTCCACATCTCAGCTCTGCAGCTTGCCTGGCATCTATTTAGTTTATTATCAGTACTTTTTGATTGGGGACTCGTGTACACCTGAGATGGAGAAAAAAATAAAAAATAAAAAATTAAAAAAAAAAAAGAAAAATATTTTTGCTCTGAATCTACAATCCTTGGTTTTGGAAAACACGAATTTCTTTTTTAAAATCAATAAAATATAGTCGTCATATTTTGAAGTTAAAAGATGAATATAGAGTTGCACCTTCTCAGCTGAGTTCTAGCTTCTGCCTTGAGCATGGCTGCTTCAGCCCCAAGTGTTGGAGGCTGTGGGGAGCAAGGATTACAAGAGTGGAAAAATACTTCAGAATTTTCCAGAGAAGAAGACACATGAACTGACTCAGGAGAACCTTCTCAAACTCTGACTATACACTAATGCTTGATAGCTATGTAAGAAAAGTGGTTTAATTAGGTAGCTACAGTGCTTTATTAAACTAAATGTTTTAATTGTGTAAGTTAGGGTCAGGATACTCCAGTTACAGAAACAAGAGAGAACTAAGGGTTAAAATGTTGCATGAGATTTAAACTTCTCATATCCCATGGAGTTGTCAGAAACTTATCTGTCCCTTAGAGGCCAATGTTATATGTGGCTAAGGAGGGATGGAGCCTTATGTGTGACTTTGACCTTTAGGGGTATTGCACAAGGCCAGATAAGGAGCTGGGGTAAATACAGGGTGAGAAAGTACCTGCCTTATAGGAAATTGGCTTGAGGGCTGCTACTTGCACTGTATGGGAGGAATTTGTGAGAAATGTGTGAGAAACTGGCACTCAAGCCTGTGCTATATATAACTGTGAGTGTGATTTCTCACTATGGCTGTTACTGCTGCTGCTGCTAAGTCGCTTCAGTTGTGTCCAACTCTGTGCGACCCCATAGATGGCAGCCCACCAGGCTCCCCCGTCCCTGGGATTCTCCAGGCAAGAACACTGGAATGGGGTGCCATTTCCTTCGCCAATGCATGAAAGTGAAAAGTGAAAGTGAAGTTGCTCAGCCGTGTCTGACTCTTAGCGACCCCATGGACTGCAGCCTACCAGGCTCCTCTGTCCAAGTGATATTCCAGGCAAGAGTACTGGAGTGGGGTGCCATTGACTTCTCCGTTCTCATTACAGACTAAAACTCAAAAAATACCTTAAAATAGAGCCTATAGGGCTTTGGTATGAGCAAACAGCAAACAGACCAGTAAGGAAACTTCCATATCAGATCATGTATGTGGACTGTAGAGAACAATTGCTACTGTATGTATGATAACAGCAGAAAATTACTAGCTTGTTAGGAAATGCATATCTTTCTGAGACAGAGTCAGCAGAGGTCACTAACAGGAAACCACAGTCTAAAAACCAGTTAACCAAAAAAAAGCTGCAAGAAAACTTCGGAGAACTATGTTTATACTTTTCAAAAGATATAGAAATGAATTAAGCCTATAGTACAAAATGAAAAATGTTTTAAGTAAGAACAGAGAGGAATGGATTAAGAAGGAGAAAATTAGAGCAAAATAACAGGTAAAAGAGATTGGTGAATCGAAGCTTGTATTGATAAGATTGATATCACATATGTAAAATCAAATGGTATTATAATAAGATTTCATTTATCTGCAGACTGCTCTCCAGGGAAGTGTCTTTGTGAGTCAATCCAGGTTCATTACTCTTGGAGTCCAAGACAAAATCAATCCAAGTCATGACCTTCAAAATTTGTGCCTGTTGGGAGTGACCTGAAGAGAAAACCAACCCAAGTCATAACCTTGGGAGCTTGTGCCTGTTTGAGTGATCTTCTTGACTGAGTGTTACCCTAAGGACCACTGCAGGAGGATATGGTCCCTAGTTCACTGGGATAAGAGTATGCCTGTCTCCACCAGTGGTCCAGTGGTGTTTCTTTGACAAGTGGTGGAAGCAGGGTGCCAGATATCTTACTCTAGACAAGATCCGACCCTGTCATTCAAGAAAAGTTAAAATAAAGATATTTCCAGTCAAATTAAAACTGAGAATGTTACCACCAATAGTTATTCACAAAACATAACTTCATTAGAAAACCACCCAGTAGAGAAGTTTGGAAACATAAAGAAGTAGTGAGTGGAAAAAGTGAGGAGAAGTTAAACAAGGAGTAGAACTTAGCACTGACTATTTAAAAATAACAAAACTTTACAATCTTAAAATACTATTTTTTGTTGGAATAAAGCTATTTACAATGTTGTATTAAGTTCAGTTTCATTGTAAGTCATGTCTGACTCTTTGTGATGCCATGGACTGTAGCACACCAGGCTTCCCTGTCCATCACCACCTCCTGGAGCTTGCCCAAACTCATGTCCATCTAGTTGGTGATGTCATCCAACCATCTCATCCTCCGTTGTTCCCTTCTCCTCCTGCCTTCAATCTTTCCCAGCACTGAGGTCTTTCAAATGAGTCAGTTCTTCATATCACATGGCCAAAGTATTGGAGATTCAGCTTCAGCATCAGTCCTTCCAATGAATATTTAGGACTGTATTTCTTTAGGATTGACTCTCTTGATCTCTTTGCAGTCCAAGGGACTCTCAAGAGTCCTCTTCAACACCAGAGTTCAAAAGCATCAATTCTTCAGCACTCAGCTTTCTTTATGGTCAAACTCTCTCATCCATACATGGAAAAATCATAGCTTTGACTAGATGGACATTTGTTAGCAAAGTAATGTCTCTGCTTTTTAATATGCTGTCTAGGTTGGTCATAGCTTTTCTTCCAAGGAGCAAACATCTTTTAATTTCATGGCTGCGGTCACCATTCGCAGTGATTTTGGAGCCCAAGAAAATAAAGTCTGTCACTGTTTCCACTGTTTCCCCATCTATTTGCCATGAGGTCATGGGACTGGATGCCATGATCTTTGGTTTTTAATGTTGAGTTTTAAGCCAGGTTTTCACTCTCTTCTTTCACTTTCATCAAGAGGTTCTTTAGTTCCTCTTTGATTGCTGCCATAAGGGTGGTGTCATCTGCATATCTGAGGTTATTGATATTTCTACTGGCAATCTTGTGTTAATGTTGTGCTAGTTTTTGTTGTACATCAGTGAATCAGTTATAGATATCCACAAATCCACTCTTTTTAAGGTTCTTTTCTTAATAGGTCATTACAGAGTATTGAGTTTCCTGTGCTATACAGTATGTTCTTATTAGTCATCTATTTTTATATATAGTAGAGTGTATATGTCAATCCCAATCTCCCAGTTTATCTCTTCCTCCCCTTTCCCATTCATATATACACATCTCAATGCAGAGTTCCAGAGACTAACAAGGAGGGATAATAAAGCCTTTTTAAGTGAAGAATGCAAAAAATAGAGGAAAACAATAGAGTGGGAAAGACTAGAGATCGCCTCTAGAAAATTAGAGATAACAAGGGAACATTTCCTGCAAAGATGGGCACAACAAAGGACAAAGATGGTATGAACCTAACAGAAGCAGACGATATTAAGAAGAGGTGACAACAATGCACAGAAGAACTATACAGAAAAAGTTCTTAATGACCCAGATAACCAGGATGGTGTGATCACTCACCTAGAGCCAGACATTCTGAAGTGTGAAGTCAAGTGAGCCTTAGAAAGCATCACTACGAACAAAGCTAGTAGAGGTGATGGAATTCCAGGTGAGTTGTTTCAAATCCTAAAAGATGATGCTGTGAATTTACTGCAATCAATATTCTAGCAAATTTGAAAAACACAGCAGTGGCCACAGAACTGGAAAAAGTCAGTTTCCATTCCAATCCCAAAGAAGGATAATGCCAAAGAATGATCAAACCAGTGCACAATTGCACTGATTCCACATGCTAGCAGAGTAATGCTCAAAAGTCTTCAAGCTAGGCTTCAACAGTATGTGAACCAAGAACTTCCAGATGTGCGACCTGAATTTAGAAAAGGCAGAGGAACCAGAGATCAAGTTGCCAATATCTGTAGGATCATAGGAAATGATAGGGATTTCCAGAAAAATATCTACTTCTGCTTCATTGACTATATTACAGTCTTTGACTGTATAGATCACAACAAACCAGAAAATTCTTCTTTTTTTTTTTTTTTGCTCTGTGTATATATACTTATTATTGTTGTTGTTTTTTGCTAAGTTGTATCCTATTCTTTGCAACCCCATGGAATGCAGCACACCAGGCTCATGTGTCCTTCATTGTCTCCCACGGTTTGCTCAAATTCATGTCCATTGAGCTGATGATGCTATCATAACCATCACATCCTCTGCTGCCCCTTCTCCTTTTTAAAATATATACATATATTATTTATATATATTTGTTTTATATAGTGTGCTTCCTTGGTGTCTCAGATGGTAAAGAATCTGCCTGTGATGCAGGAGATCCAGGTTCAATCCCTGGGTTAGGAAGAAGGAAGAGCTCCTGGAGAAAGGAATGGCTACCCACATATATGTAATATAATATATATTTATAAATATATATATGTATATATATATATAGAAACAGGGTACAGAAGGTTTATACCTAGGAATTATTTCTTTTATAGAAACGTATTACTTCTAGACAATGAATCAATAGGTATGGGAGCACTGTGATGATCAATTTCCCTTTTTTGTGTGTATACTTTTTTGGCTGTACACCTTGGCTTGCGAGATCTCAGTTCCCTGAGCAGGNTAGAAACAGGGTACAGAAGGTTTATACCTAGGAATTATTTCTTTTATAGAAACGTATTACTTCTAGACAATGAATCAATAGGTATGGGAGCACTGTGATGATCAATTTCCCTTTTTTGTGTGTATACTTTTTTGGCTGTACACCTTGGCTTGCGAGATCTCAGTTCCCTGAGCAGGGATTGGTCCCTGGCCATGATAGTGAAAGCCTGGAATCCTAACCAGTAGACCACCAGGGAACTCCCCAGTTTCACTTTTAAAACATACTTTTCTGTGTTATTTGACTTATCTACATTATTATTATTATTTTTGGCTGCTCATGGCAGCCTGCCAGATCTTAGTTCCCCAACTAGGGATCAAATCCATGTTCCCTGCATTGGAAGCTTGGAATCTTAACCACTGGACCACCAGGGAAGTCCCTTATTTTTGTAATTAAAACTAAGAAATATATTCTAGGACATTTATTCATTTTTGACAATGGCACACATTCTCTTCAAGTGGGAACTAGATCCCCAGAGGGGACCACCCACTCAGTGCTAAGGTAAGAGGTTTCTGGAGCCAGGGGACAGTAGTACAGGGCTAACCAGCATCAAGATTTTTTTTTTTAATTTTAATTTTTTAGTTTGTTTTGCTTTACAATACTGTACTCATTTTGCCATACATTCACATAAATCAGCCATAAGTGTACCTGAGTTCCCAATCCGGACCCCCCCCTGCCCCCTNCATACATCAACATGTATCTACCACAAGTATACACGTGTTCCCCATCCTGAACCCCCTCCCTCCTCCCTCCCTGTACCATCCCTCTGGGTCGTCTTAGTGCACCAGCCCCAAGCATCCAGTATCATGCATTGAACCTGGATTGGTGACTCATTTTTTAAAGAAAATAAAAGTGATAAGAGTAATATACCATATGGAGTGTTCACAATGGGCAATTTAAAATGGTTGCTAGATTAGTTTATCACTGAGTAAATGTTTCTTTGATAATCATCTTAAGAGACTACACCCATTATAATTATTAAAAGTTGGTTGATGTACATTAAACATTTTAGCAATTTTTCTATTTTTAATATTAATGAACCAATGATTTAAAGGTTACTGATAGTTTTTTTTTAATTATTATTTTGGTTGTCTGAATATATTGAATACATAACCTTTACCTAGCAGGCTGGTACCAAACATGTACCTTGAATGGGTAGGATTTGATTGAGAAGAAATGCAAAGAGGAAGAAAAGGGGATAATCAGCTTCTTGGAGGCAAAAAAAGCAACAAAGGATATTGCAGCACACCTAAATGTGGAGATGAGGGGAGAGAAAGAGAGAGAGAGAGAGAAATTGTGTTGGCCGTGCTCATCATGATACAATGAGAAAGGAAAGGAAGAGGCAGTAGCAAAAGTAGGAACTCACTGAGGTCCACTCACTCCTGGAAAGTCTAGTAATGTTAGAACTGGGCCAGGGAGGTTTGGGAGTGGATAAAAAGTGTGGGGCTGTATTTCTTCTTCTGGTTAAGCTTGTTCAAGTCTAGTACTGCCTTCTGTCTTCATAGGTCAGATTTTCAATCCTCAGGACCTCATGTTGAAGCCATGGACTCTCTGCTTCTATTTTGCCCTGCAGACTGACCTGGGTTGGAGAGTATGTCCATGTGGCGACTGGCAGCATGACTCTAATTTCCACACTTGCTCCCCTTCATCCCCCTCCTCGGTTTCCTCATATTCCTTGTCTGTTCCTTGAAATCCAAGTTGCGGTTCATTTTTAAGGGCTATTCTCAGAGGTTTGGTGGCTCAGATGATGAAGCGTCTTCCTGCAATGCCAGGGACCTGGGTTTGATCCCTGGGTCAGAAAGATCCCCTGAGAAGGACATGGCAGCCCACTCCCATATTCTTGTCTGAAGAATTCCATGTACAGAGGAGAATGGCAAGCTACAGTCTATGGGGTCACAAAGAGTTGGACGCAACTGAGTGACTATCACTTTTACTTAACCTCATAACCTAGGAAAGAGAGATATTGAAGCAAAGGGAGCAAGCACCAGTTGAAAGGCAGCAGTGGATGGGCTAGTGTCATGATCAGAATCAGGCTTGGGCAGCACAGGAGCCAAGGTCAGGGTGTTTCCAGGCATGGAGGGAGAAGCTGAGCTCTGAGCCAGCAACCCTGGTGGAGAGTGTTGCAGTGAAAGCCACCCAGAGCTGGGTGTCCCTGCCTGATGTTGATCTTTCCTGGACCAGGTGAGGTCTACACTAGCATGAGTTGGATTTGAGAAACTGTCCAGGAACCAGATTCTACCCTAGCACCACTTGGGGAGAGCCCTCATGCTATCTACCTCATTTTCTCATCTGTCCAGCAAGTGGTGGATTATCACACAGTCTTTGGGGACCACTCTGCCATCCCAAGATTCCAGGTCCAGTAGGATTTGTGATCTGACCCCATTTCTCCTTTGATCTCAGAATCTTCTTTCCCTTTTGCCTACACTCAAATTTGCCTCAATTACATTGGCCTCCTGTCCCTGGGACATACCAGGCACACTCCCAGCTGAGGGCCTTTTCAAGAATTGCCACCTCGGCCAGGGAAACATTCCTTAAGGTGTCCACTCCATCACCTCCTCCCACTCTTTTCTTAAAGGTTTTCACCTTGATGAAACCTGTTCTTACCTCCTGATGCAAAATTGAAACCATTTTCTAAGGTCTGAATCCTGCTTTCCTTAACCTTTTCTTTCTAACATATTAATACTATTCCATTTCCTTATATATTATGATTATTGTATAGTGTCTTTCTCCTCCTAATAGAATGATGAAGATAGAAGGTTTATTGGATTCATTAGTGGATGTATCCTAAGCACATCGAGCAAAGACTGGCACATAGTAGTTTCTCATGAATATTGTGGAAGAAACAAGTATACCACTGAAGACGATCTGGGCTTGGGGCAGACAGGTCTACCTCAAACAGCTCATGCTTAATGTAGAGAAATGTTTGTGCTATTGACAATAAAAGGGTGTTAATTAAAAGGATCACATTACTGATGATTTACCATAGGTAAGGGAGATGGAGAGGAAGGTGAGGGCTCATGAAGAGAACAAAACATAGCTTGGCTCCTGCACACGCTGTACCACAAGATGGCACTCCATTTACCTACATGGGAAATTCTCAAGGATCTCCATGGCCCATCAGTTCCAAGAATACTCCTCAAAAAGATGGTGGGGCATTTAGATCAGATAATGTTGCAAAATATACAGACTGATCCCTTCTGAGAGATTTCACAGTCTCCTCTTCCAGTGGGACCATCAGTTTTAATTCTTTAATCTGGTATTTCACAACATATGTGACCATGGGATTCTATTTTTCTTCTAATTTTTTCAAGCAAGACCCCTCCTGAGCTTTTACTAAATTAACGTCTGAGGTTTTACTAAATTAGTACTTTGGAAATCTAAGCTTACAAGATAAGTTTTGACTCTGAGCATGGCTTCCAGGGCTTTCATGGTCTCTCCCAGTCTCCCCAGGCCAGTTTCAAACATACTGAATGTTCCTTGCAGTTCTGTATCTGCTTGTGTTTCTTATTCCCTCAACCTGTACTGCTCCATGTCCAAAATCTTTCCTCAGACACTTCAAGGGCTCATTTCCCCACTCTGCCAGTGCATTTTGTCTACCTCCCCATCACTGTGTGTGTTCCTACCAGTCCTGTGTCTCTGTTGTCTTGTTTTGACTTGTCTGCTATCCCTCTGGACCTGCTTCTCCCAGGCAGGTATGCAGTTGGCTCACTCTGCATCTCCAGGGCCTGTTCTGTGAGTGACTTCAGTGGACATAGGATGGGTGGAGCCAAACAGAAAGGATTCTCCTGGCTGTGCGTTTGCATCCTGAGGAAGGGACAACAGATGCTCCCTCCAGGTATACAAACCATCTTGATGTCTTTAGGGTCTTCCTCTTCATAGACACCCCATTGCCCTCAAATCACTGTAAGTCAGCATCCCAAACATGACTAGACCTCCCAAATGAATAATATACAAAGGTTGTATAAAAAGTTCAGAAAATATAAACAGTTAATAAACATTTTGGCATGTGTTTGAACTTACCTGCAGTGGTAGAAATGGAAATGTAATATGTATCAAAAACTATAAATTTTTCATGCCATTTGCTTCATTACTCCTATCTTGGAATAAATTCTAAGGGAAGTGCTCAAAAATATTGGAAACATTTTATGCTTCAAAGTTGTTCATAGTAATCTTTGCTAAAGATCTTCTTAATTGTGGAAAACCACAGAGGCAAAACTTAATGATTAACATATTGCTTAATGAATTACAAAGAAACAGCCAACAAGAGCACCACAGGCCACTAGATGAAACACCTTTGCATCTCAGGAACCTCTGTGTTTCCCTTACCAATGACAAGGTCCCCATCCCCAGAGATAAGCACTTGATTTTCTCCAGAGTTTGACCACCTCAGTTGGCATTCATGAACATGGTGACTTATATTGCCTATGGGGGCTCACACCATTGAAGGCGCAGAGTTTGTGTTTTTTCCTCTGGCTTCACCTAATATTACAGGAGTTTTTTTTTTTTTTTTTATTTTTTCTCATGTCCCTTCAATCCAGGGGCATGCATTTGTGTAGACCAGGGAGTTAGGAGCAGAATTAGAGTTATAGGGATAACATGGGAGAAGGTATATAAGCTCCTGGTATAGTGCCTTGAACACAGTGGGGACTTACTACAGTTTCATTCTTCCCTTCCCTCTTTGACATAGGCCCAACTGCATGTTGAAGGAGGATTCTCCTTGCTCCCATTCTCAGTACTGATCTGCTTCACATTCTGCCACCAGCACTTCTTACCAGCATCCTGAAATTGAGTGTTGTTCTCCTGGCCAGTGGAGCAGTCTCAGCATTTTATTCTCTGCTATTCACACAACTCCCAGCCTGAGAGTGCCTTAGGATTTTCCTCCAGGAACGGGACAAAGCTACCCGAGGTAGAACCCATTCCTCTGTCTCCCACTCCTCACTATTCACTAACATCCTTCATTGATAAGAGGATGCTGCTTCACTTTTTAGTAGGCGGACCTTTATACTACATATGGAAATGATTTAATATATATTTCAGAGGAAGAGAATACTTAGGCTTTTTGGACATTTTTTCCCCAAAGATATTGAGGCAAGAGGAAGAAAGCTGGAAAGTGGAATGTATAGTGATGGGCAGCAGGAATTGTTGGGAAGCAGGAATGCTCCCTGGCTGGATAGGGGCACTGTGGACAGTGTCAGGCCTGGAGAAACAGCCCCGGTGTCTTTGATTTCTTAAAAAAATCACTTTATTGTTCCACTGCTGAGTTCCAGAGTCTTGTGCTGGTTTTCAAGGTGGGTCTTTTGTTATTACCATGATGTGTACCAGTCAAATTCCTGAAAATTCATATTATTAAGGAACAGGCTTTATGGAGAAAAGTTACCAAGAGAGATTGGCAAGAAGAGAAGGGGAATGTGATCTTGGCTCTTTCAACATTCATTGAAAGGAGTGGTCAGACCTCAACCATTTTCTGGACGCACAGAGTGGGGCTGTGCTCAGAAGAAGGATCCTGCTCCTGGAGTATTCTCACTGCTTATAGGACAAGGGGTGAGAGCAGCCTTGACAGTGAGAGGACAGGCAGTGAGAGTCCAGGTTAGGTGTCAGCAATTTTTAAGGGTTTTCTGGTTGCAGGCATCCCAGTACCAGGGACTTGAGGAAGTGGGACATTTGTAAGTCCTCTGGGATAGAGGGATAGAGCTAAGGATCTCATGGGAAGTTTACTTTGGCTACAGACTTTTCTGGGAGAAGGAGAAACACCTAATGTTATTTGGGATGGAGTCCAGAATATCTAGACTGAGCTCCAGGGCCATTTTTGCTCAGTTCTGTTCCTGGCTGTTTAGAAGGTGTGAGAAACAGTTAACCAATGCTCACTAAGTCCATGGAATGTTTAAGAGAAACTCCTGGCATGTCACCCACAGTCACTGTCTCCCATCCTGAACCTGCACAGGTCCTGTGTCTCAGCTGTACTGGTTCAGGGGGAAGTTGGTCCTCACTGGGCTAGGTCAGGGGTAGTGGGAGGAGGCAGCCTTGGGTGTAAGGGCCACTGGGAAGTAGGTGGTTGGCAGGCTAAGGAGCAGAATTCAATCAGGTTTGCAACTTTGAGTACTGTCTGCAGTCTGGAATATCTTCTGGGGAAAGATTAGCTCAGAGACCAAGGAAGGCCCTTATTTTCAGTGATATGTAGTTTAGGAATTCTCTGTTTCACGTGGAAGTTGAGTCGTCCTAACATCTAGCAAATGTTTATTCAGCACCCACTCTCTGAAGGGCCTGTGAGAAGCCTGAGGACACAAGTGGAAAAGACTTCACAGGGTTTTCCATGAAGTACAATTAATTCATGGGGAAATACCCAACCCTGAAGAGACTATTTTGGTCCCTGGAATGTCGACTGATTTGAAAGACTAAGAGAAGACCCCACATTAACAGCAAGTCCAGCTCTCATATCAGATCTCTGTTACCTTTTCCATGATCACTTCCTCCTCTTTGAGAGCTGGTTTTCTTTTCTGTAGAGTGGAGATTAGTCACCATTGCCTCACAGGTCAGTTTGGAGACAGCCTGAGATGATGGCAGTGCTTTGGAACCGGTGGGACATTTCCTGACTCATTCTCATCCTGAGCACTCACAGCTGAGCGCCTGCCTGCTGGGGCTGGAGGTCTGGCCTTCTTCCCTACTGTGTGACCCTGAGCACCTTACTCAAACTTTGTGCACCTCAAATTTCTCATGATCCCACTGAGGATATTAACATGACAGACATCATCTAATTATTGCAAGGATTAAATAAATTATGTATTATTAGTTAGTGCCTAACATAAATATTGAACAAATAATACTTACTTATGGAGAAGGAGATGACAACCCACTCTAGTATTCTTGCCTGGAGAAGTCCATGGACAGAGAAGCCTGGCAGACTACAATCCATGGGGTCACAAAGAGTCGGACATGACTGAGCTACTAACACAATACTTAAAACAATCTAATGTTTATTAGTTTAATTTTAAAAGTGACACAGGAAAACAAATTGTGTCATGTTCTCTCTGGAAGGTATTTTGTGATGACAAAGATCATGTGATAATACATATATGATTAAACGGTCAATCCAATGTTTACAGAAAAAGAGAGTATTTGTAGCATCTTTGTTTCCCACAGCCATTCTCCTCAAGGGTAGCCTCTCTTGTTTCCTACAATTAGTAGTAATTACTATCTTTTTAAAAAATAGTTGATTTACAGTGTTGTGTTTATTTTTGCTGTACAGCAAAGTGACTCAGTTATAAATGTATATACATTCTTCTAAAATTTTTTTTCCATTGTGATTTATCACAGGGTATTTTTTTTTCTGTTGACTTCTGTTTTATTTGATCTTTGTTTTAACAATGAAATACTTGATTGGCACACTTAATTAAAGTGTCCAGGTTTGGGTAGGATTGCTGAGACTACTTGTTACCTAGCCAAAGTATCTTTTCCCATTCCCTCCAGTTAACCTTGATTTATTCAGGGAGGTAACATATGTAGATTAAAGACAACAACAAACCCTCTCCTATTGCTACATCTGGTTGTGTGTCATCAGTTCAGTTCAGTTCAATCTCTCAGTCATGTCCGACTCTTTCCGACCTCATGAATTGCAGCACACCAGGCCTCCCTGTCCATCACCAACTCCCGGAGTTTACCCAAACTCATGTCCATCGAGTCAGGGATGCCATCCAGCCACCTCATCCTTGGTCGTCCCCTTTTCCTCCTGCTCCCAATCCCTCCCAGCATCAGAGTCTCTTCCAAGGAGTCAACTCTTTGCATGAGGTGGCCAAAGTATTGAGGTTTCAGCTTTAACATCAGTCCTTCCAAAGAACACCCAGGACTGATCTCCTTTAGAATGGACTGGTTGGATCTCCTTGCAGTCCAAGGGACTCTCAAGAGTCTTCTCCAACACCAACAGTTCTTTGGCGCTCAGCTTTCTTCACAATCCAACTCTCGTATCCATACATGACCACTGGAAAATCCATAGCCTTGTCTAGACAGACCTTTGTTGGCAAAGTATTATCTCTGCTTTTGAATATGCTATCTAGATTGGTCATAACTTTCCTTCTAAGGAGTAAGCATCTTTTAATTTCATGGCTGCAATCACCATCTGCAGTGATTTTGGAGTCCCTGAAAATAAAGTCTGACACTGTTTCCAGTTTCCTCATCTATTTCCCATGAAGTGATGGGACCAGATACCATGATCTTAGTTTTCTGGCTGTTGAGCTTTTACTATCTTTTATCAAGTCTATAATTGTGTGTATATTAAGACACATCAGCATATTAAAAAGGAGAGACATTACTTTGCCAACAAAGGTCTAGTCAAGGCTTTGGTTNCCAGTTTCCTCATCTATTTCCCATGAAGTGATGGGACCAGATACCATGATCTTAGTTTTCTGGCTGTTGAGCTTTTACTATCTTTTATCAAGTCTATAATTGTGTGTATATTAAGACACATCAGCATATTAAAAAGGAGAGACATTACTTTGCCAACAAAGGTCTAGTCAAGGCTTTGGTTTTTCCAGTGGTCATGTATGGATGTGAAAGTCGGACTATAAAGAAAGCTGAGCACAGAAGAATTGATGCTTTTAAAAAAATGTTTAAATCTTTTAAATATAAATTTATTTATTTTAATTGGAGGTTAATTACTTTGGAATACTGTATTGTTTTTTTTAATTTTTATTTTTTAGTTTGTTTTGCTTTACAATACTCTATTCGTTCTGCTATACATTGACATGAATCAGCCACGAGTGTATATGAGCTCCCAATCCTGACCCCCCC
>SJYA01000511.1:0-12607 GCA_006410615.1 Neotragus moschatus
ACTTTCCTCTCTACCAGATCTCTTCCTTTTTCCTTTTTGTTTAAAAATTTCTGAAAATCTTTCATCTGAATGAAAATCTTTCAGTTGAATTTCAATTTTTATCTATCTAATACATATTTAGGTACTATCTTCTTAGCAGTTGGAACATTAAATTGTTTATAAGTTCTTTGTTTGGCTTTCATATATGTTTTATATACATATAGCTTAAAAGATGTGCTTCAAAAAGTTAGCTTAAACAAAAAATACAGGTAGAATAATCACCAGTAAGGGGGAAGTATCAGTTTCTGGTAATAGAATGACCTGTGGTTTATGGGAAGACCTGTAGTTGAGTCACATATTTTGCTTTACAGGTTATATAACAGTTTTACTTCTTTTAACCCATTATCAGGTTTCTTTTGGAAGGGCATAGTTGTATAATGTGTGCATATACTGAATTTAGAAAACATTGCAAGAAACTATGTGTGATAATTTCTTTGATGTGTGGTAATTCCTTTGTGTGCAGTGCTTTTTAAGAACTCAGGGTGGGGTAGTTAGGTTTTTTAACTTAAGTATTTAACTGCAGCAAATGTATAAAGGATAGACTTTTAGTAGATGAACTTGTATGAAACAGTCATTGAAGGTAATGTTAAATGTTATTTAACATTTATTGTCTTATACATCAGGCACCATGTCTTACTGGTTTACATGTATCACTTATTCTTTACTTCAGTCAGAAAAGAGAGCCACCGTCCTGCAAGAATTCACAATTCAGTGGAGGTTATGGGGGGAGGGCAGTATGGGGATAGATGAATCAGTTGAAAATTGTAGTATCCTGTGATAAACCTGTGACAGATGTAAACCACCTGGCATGCAGTAGAGAAGAGATTCACTTAAACTCATTGTTTAGGGAGAGTGTGTGTGTGTTCGTCGCTCAGTCGTGTCCAACTGTGCAACCCCATGAACTGTAGCCCACCAGGCTCCTCTGTCCAAGAAGTTCTCCAGGCAAGAATACTGGAATGGGTTGCCATTCCCTTCTCCAGGGGATCTTCCCGACCCAGGGATTGAACCCATGTCTCCTGCATTGCAACAGATTCTTTACTGTCTGAGCCACCAGGGCAAGGGAGAGAAAATCAGGGAAGACTACCAAAAGAAGACCAGAGCTGAAAGATGAAGAGTTAGCTGAGGGTACGGGGGTGGGCACGGGGAGTCTAGCATGAACACAAGAGCAGCTAAGCAGCAGTTTAAGTTTTTAGCCAAAATAGCAGCTGATATTTAGTGCACACTTGTATATGTGCCAGTCACCCCAAGAGCTTTGCATATTCCGAGCATTAAGTCCGTTAGTTCTCACAGCCCTGTTATGTAGGTACTGTGATTACTCCCATTTTACAGATGAGGCACAGGAAGGTGAAGTGACTTACCTGGAAAGCATCGTAACTAGGAAGTGTGAGAGCTTGAATGTAGACCCAGGCTGACTGGCTTCAGTGTTTGGGCTTCTGTTAGTACAAGAGGTTAAACTCTGGGTTGCTTTGGAGATGAGCCCTTTTAACACATCAGCCTTTTCTTTCACCTTGCCCCAAGCTGCTTTGAACATGGCGTAAACTGCTGAACTCCCTTCCTTTGCTGTGCACCTCTGACTCCCGCCTCAACCCACTGAAATCTGGATTCTAAAGAGAGACTCATAAGGAAACTTACTGGGTTGTGGAGGACTAGCCTGTGGGGTTGTGCCTCCTATTGTTTTTATTTTTCCAATAGTGCTTGGCAGCCCAAGGTGTATGAATGGAGAAGGCAGTCAGATGTAAGCCTCCAGGGTTGGGGGCTTTGTGGGGATGTACAGTGGAGGACCAAGGAAGCAAGGCAGTGGAGAGTATTGACAAAAAAGTCAGTAATGGACCCCAGGGTCTCAGTGGAATTAAGAAGAGAAGATAGAAGTGAATTGATGGCCTAGGGGAAAAGGACACAGAAGGGGTCTGAATAAGGGGTCTGACAGAGTGCCTGAAGAGCTATGGATGGAAGTTTGTGACTTTGCACAGGAGGCAGTGATCAGGACCATCCCCAAGAAAAAGAAATGCAAAAAGGCAAAATGGCTGTCTGGGGAGGCCTTAAAATAGCTGCAAAAAGAAAAGAAGATGAAGGCAAAGGAGAAAAGGAAAGATACACCCATTTGAATGCAGAGTTCCAAAGAATAGCAAGTTGAGATAAGAAAGCCTTCCTCAGTGATCAGTGCAAAGAAATAGAGGGAAACAATAGAACGGGAAAGAATAGAGATCTCTTCAAGAAAATCAGAGATACCAAGGGAACATTTCATGCAAAGATGGGCTCAATAAAGGACAGAAATGGTATGGACATAACTGAAGCAGAAGATATTAAGAGGTGGCAAGAATACACAGAAGAACTATACAAAAAAAAAGAAGACCTTCATGACCCAGATAACCATGATGGTGTGATCACTCACCTAGAGGCAGACATCCTGGAATGTGAAGTCAAATGGGCCTTAGGAAGCATCACTACAAACAAAGCTAGTGGAGGTGATAGAAGCCCAGTTGAGCTATTTCAGATCCTAAAAGATGGTACTGTAAAAGTGCTACACTCAATATCCCAGCAAATTTGGAAAACTCAGCAGTGACCACAGGACTAGTAAAGGTCAGTTTTCATTCCAATCCCAAAGAAGGGCAATGCCAAACAATGTTCAAACTTCCGCACAGTTGCACTCATTTCACATGCTAGCAAGGTAATATTCAAATCCTTCAAGCTAGGCTTCAACAGTATGTGAACCAAGAACTTCCAGATGTACAAGCTGGATTTAGAAAAGGCTGAGGAACCAGAGATCAAGTTGTCAACATCGTTGGATCATCGAAAAAGCAAGAGAGTTCCAGAAAAACAACACTTTCTGTATTATTGACTATGCCAAAGCCTTTGACTGTGTGGATCACAACAAACTGGAAAATTCTTCACGAGATGGGAATACCAGATCACCTTACCTGTCTTCTGAGAAATCTGGATGCAGGTCAAGAGGCAATAGTTAGAACCGGATATGGAACAACAGACTGGTTCCAAATTAATTTATATGCAGAGTACATCATGCGAAATGCCAGGCCAGATGAAGCACAAGCTGGGATAAAGGTTGCCAGGAAAAATATCAATAACCTCAGATATGCGGATGACACCACCCTTATGGCAGAAAGTGAAGAACAAGAGCTTCTTGATGAAAGTGAAAAAGGAGAGTGAAAACGTTGACTTAAAACTCAACATTTAGAAAATGAAGATTATGGCATCCTGTCCCATCAATTCATGGCAAATAGATGGGGAAATAATGAAAACAGTGAGAGACTTTATTTTGGGGGGCTCCAAAATCACTGCAGATGATGAATGCAGCCATGAAATTAAAAGATGGCTGCTCCTTGGAAGAAAAACTGCGACCAACCTAGACAGCATATTAAAAAGCAAAGACATTATTTTGCTGACAGAGGTCCATCTAGTCAAAGCTATGGTTTTTCCAGTAGTCATGTATGGATGTGAGAGTTGGACTATAAAGAAAGCTGAATGCAGAAAAATTGATGCTTTTGAACTGTGGTGTTGGAGAAGACTCCTGAGAGTCCCTTGAGGTTAGTAAGGAGAGCAAATCAATCAATCCTAAAGGAAATCAACCCCAAATATTCACTGGAAGGACTGATGCTGAAGCTGAAACTCCAATAAATACTTCGTCAACCTGATGCAAAGAGCTGACTCTCTGGAAAAGACCCTGATGCTGGGAAAGACTGAAGGCAGGAGAATAAGGGGATGAGAGAGGACGAGATGGTGGAAGGCATCACAGATTTGATGGACATGAGTTTGAGCTAGCTCTGGGACTTGGTGATGGACAGGGAGGCCTGGTGTGCTGCAGTCCATGGGGTCGCAGAGTCAGACAGGACTGAGTGACTGAATTGAACTGAAAGGGTCTGAATGAGTTGGAGAAAATAGGTCTTTAATGAGAGTAAGGGAGTGAGCGATCCTGGAAGAGTGGGGCTGTGTTGAGAAAGGTTGAAGGGTTAGAGGAGAGGCAGTTCTGGGCAATGCTGGGATTCCAGATCCCACCTTTGGGGTGAGCAGCTGCAAAGCGAGAGCGTCAATCTCTCAGTCGTGCCCAACTCTGCGACCCCACGGGCTGTAGACCACCAGGCTTCCTGGAGTAAGGGTCACTTTACTCGTGTTGAGGAGCTGATTAATCCAGAGTGAGGTGTAACTGGCTCAGGGTGAGGATGGGCCTGTGTGTTCAGTGGAACAATGTGATGAGCTGTGGAAAGAATGAAAGCAGAACCTGTAAGGTGCCCTTTGTCATCGTCCTCGCCCCTTGCTGCCAAATATTCATTAAGCACTGGGAGGGTGTGTTTACCCTTGTAATTGACTTACTATTGTTTGCGTGGAATAATGCAAAGACTTCCGTGAAAAGAAGCATTGTTTGTATGATCAGATTCTTGCATGTGTCCTCTTTTTGTCCATCAGCATATAAATGGATAAGGAAGCTATGATACATACACACAGTGGAATATCTCTCAGTATTTTATTCTTGAAGCTGTTACCACAGGAACATAGGGGGAAAATGTAATCTTTTTTGAGAGAATTAGTTTTTGTTGTCATTGCCCTGAGCAGATGCTACTTTGGGGCTGAACATTGATGCTTACAAGTAACAAAGGTACAGTCTGTTGGTCTTCTATGAATTTAGACATAGCTATTTACTTAGTGGACTCTGGAAGCCTTCTTTGTATCAACAGAGTGGCTCAAACTGACTCTAAAAATTGGTTTCCAGTAATCTCATCTCTGTGCTTCCCAGGTGACCCAGTGATAAAGAATCCGCCTGCCAGTGCAGGAGACACAAGATACATGGGTTCGATACCTGGGTCGGGAAAATACCCTGGAGAAGGAAACAATTCCAGTATTTTTTGCCTGGGAAGTCCCATGGATAGAGGGGCCTGGTGGGCTACAGCGCATGGGGTTGCAAATAGTCTGACATGATTTTGCCAGTAAACAACAACAAATCTCATCAACAGGGAAAATTTAAGGGCCTAGATCTGTGTACTGCATAACTCACTATTGTGGTATATGCAGTACAGTATTTTTAAAATATGTCATAATATCACTGTGTCTTTATTACAAGTTATTTTATTTCTTCAAATTTTCCTGATTATGTTCAGTTTAGGCTAGATTGAAAACAAATACACATACACAAACTTTATTTTGCTAAGGTTCTAAAAGCAAATTATTGTGTTATTTTAGTAACTTCTGGATTGTGTTCCTCAAGAAATCAGTGAAAATCTAACAACATTTCAGGTAATAATAGGTTTGTGTGTGTGCATATTTTAGAGGTATTATAAGAAAATCTCATGAGCAGACTATGAGGTTTTTAGTTTTAAAACTAATCTTGATAAAAGCAAAAGTTCATTTGCTAAGTAGTTCATTTGTAGCTAAGTAAATTGGGGCCAGTATTTATCAATATTTTGCTAAGTATGGAGAGAAATAGTTTGGAGACATAGTTTACAATATATTAGTAGAGAATTCTTGTTTTGATTTGCTTTCGTGTTTTCTCTATATTGGATATTAGGAAAATGGTATTTTTCCACTGAAAGTTTGTACTTCTTGGCAACTCTCCTGGTTTGACATCCCAAGCTCATTGATCAAACCTTCGGGTATATTTCCTGCCTGACACAGTAGCTTTTGCAAGATGGATGAAAACGCCGCATCATTTTTATCCTTAGTCAGTGTCTTGGTGTTGTAGACTTAACAGTGGATAATGTAAACTAAATTATCTATTTTACTAGGAATTATGAGGGAGTAGACACGGTATTTGTTGTTCAGTCGCTTAGTCATGTCTGACTCTTTGGGACCCTATGCATTGCAGCATGCCAGGCTTCCCTGTCCTTCACCATCTCCCAGAGCTTGCTCAAACTCTTGTCCATTGAGTCACAGATGCCATCCAGCCATCTCATCCTCTGTCGTCCTCTTCTCCTCTTGCCCTCAGTTTTTCCCAGCATCAGGGTCTTTTCAAGTGAGTCAGCTCTTCGCATCAGGTTAACAAAGTATTGGAGCTTCAGTTTCAACATCAGTTCTTCCAGTGAATATTCAGGGTTGGTTTCCTTTAGAATCGACTGGTTTGATCTTGCTATCCAAGGGACTCGTGAGAGTCTTCCCCAGCACCAAGGTTCAAAATCCTAAGTTCTTGGCACTCAGCCTTCTTTATGGTTCAACTCTCACATCTGTACATAACTACTGGGAAAACCAGAGCTTTGACTCTACAGACTTTTGTTGGCTAGGTTTGTCATAGCTTTTCTTTCAAGAAGCAAGTGTCTTTTATTTTCATAGCTTCAATCACCACCTGCAGTGATTTTGGAGCCTAAGAAAATAACGTGTGTCACTGTTTCCCTTGTTTCTCCATCTATTTGCCATGAAGTGTTTGGACAGGGGGCCATGGTCTTTGTTCTTTGAATGTTTCACCTTTATCAAGAGGCTCTTTAGTTCTTTGCTTTCTGCCATAAGGGTGGTGTCATCTGCTTATCTGAGGTTATTGATATTTTCCCCGGCAATCTTGATTCCAACTTGTGCTTCATCCAGCCCAGCGTTTCTCATGATGTACTCTGCATATAAGTTAAATAAGCAGGGTGACAATATACAGCCAGGGTGTGCTTCTTTCCCAATTTGGAATCAGTCTGTTGTTCCATGCCCAGTTCTAACTGTTGCTTCTTGACCTGCATACAGATTTCTCAGGAGGCAGGTAAGGTGGTCTGGTGTAGTCAAACAGTAGATGTTTTTCTGAACTCTTGCTTTTTTGATGATCCAACAGATGTTGACAGTCTGATCTCTAGTTCCTCTGCCTTGTCTAAATCCTTGTACATCTGGAAGGTCTTGTACATCTTTCAAATCTTTGTAAATTTTCTAAATCCAGCTTGTACATCTGGAAGTTCTCAGTTCATGTACTATTGAAGCCTAGCTTGACAGGTTTGAATATTACCTTGCTAGCGTGCAAAATGAGTGCAATTGTGTGGTACTTTGAACATTGTTTGGCATTGCCCTTCTTTGGGATTGGAATGAAAACTGACCTTTTCCAGTTCTGTAGCCACTGCTGAGTTTTCCAAATTTGCTGGCATATTGAGTGCAGCACTTTCACAGCATCATCTTTTAGGATTTGAAATAGCTCAACTGGAATTCCATCACCTCCATTAGCTTTGTTCATAGTGATGCTTCCTAAGGCCCACTTGACTTCACATTCCAAGATGTCTGGCTCTGGATGAGAGATCACACCATCATGGTTGTCCAGGTCATTAAGACCTTTTTGTGTAGTTCTTTGTGTATTCTTGCCACGTCTTCTTAATCTTTTCTTCTGTTAGGTCCATACCATTTCTGTCCTTTATTCAGCCCATTTTTTCATGAAATGTTCCCTTAATATCTCTAGTTTTCTTGAGCAGATGTCTAATCTTTCCCGTTCTATCCCTTTTTCTGTTTCTTCTTTATGTGTTAATTATTTGAATCAAATGAATTTCTTTTCTTAGGGTTGGCAGTTTTCTCTGTGTTTTTGAATGCTTCCTTATCTTTCATCTCATAAGATATGATGCTTCTCCAAATGAATGCCCTCCTATTTACTGTTAGGATGATCTGAAGAGATCTCTGTAGAGAGTATATTTAGAACCAACAATCTAGGATTCATTTCCTGTATCTTTGCAGATGAAACACAGATGTTTTCAGTTTCTTTGTTGACTATATCTGCTAAACAATATGCGTACGTGTTCAGTTGCTAAGTCATGTCTGACTCTTTGCTGCCCCGTGGACTGTAGCCTGCCAGCCTCTCATATCCATGGGATTTCCTGGGCGAGAATACGGGAGTGACTTGCCAGTACCCTTTCCAGAGAATCTTCCCCACCCAGGGATCGAACTGGAGTCTCCTACATTGGAGGTGGATTCTTTACCACTGAGCCACCAGGGATGCCCCTACAAATCAACAGTCTTCACTAATTCCCCTTGAGAGACTTGTTTGGGGAATTCAAGTGTGCTTTTCCAAAGTGCTATTTAAACTTATTCCTGCATAGTTTTCTGTGTAGAAGCTCATGCAAGAATCATTAATATGAAGTGTTTAGGGGGCCATAAGGTTCCAAAGTCTGTTTTCAGTGTTAATTGATTTTTGCTGTGAAGGGAAATCAGCATCATATTGAAATCCATAGTTGATAATTTGAGAGGACAAACCAGATGATTATATTCTGTATAATTGTGTAATTAAGTTACAGCTTTTATTAAATGTGGGTTTGTGGGTTTTTACTTTTTCACAAATTCCAAACCAAAAGATGTTCATAAGTGAGCCACAAGTGGCAAAATTAATTAAAATATTTCTGCCTGTTAGAAAAGCTTTTAAAAATTCTTTTAAATATAACTATATTTGGTAGCTTTTTTTGCTTATAGCAGAGTTAACATAGATGATTAGTTTATAGTTTTTCATATGATACATTACGTATCTGTCAAGGATGTCATTTCTAATATTTCACAGCCCGAGACAGTGCTGGCTGGCATTTTGCTGGGATCTTTGGGTATTGGCTGATTTATGTATACATTTAATTCAAATTTACATAATCTTTTTGAGCCTTTGGGTTAGTAAAAATGGCCTTGTTTTATTACAGTACAGTGTTCTTTACAATGCATATTTTAAAATAGGATGGCCCAAAGTGCATGTTATGATGAATTTATTAATGAAATACTTCTGAAACTTGAACAGACTCTGTTATCAAGGAACAAGTTCAGTTAATGAGGCCAAAAGAGCTTCACTTCAAAGAAAAGCCTACAGTCCTTTAAGCAGTTTGAGTTACTGTTTTTCTGTCTTATTTCAGCCCAAGAAGTTGTACGTAAAGGTCAGAAACAAAACTTTTATCCTCTGTGAATTCTGTGATAATTTACTAGCTCTGTTGTGCAACAAGATATCATTTTTTTCCATCATTATGTTTCCTCTTTTATTTTTCTAGAGTGTCTTCTTAAGAGTGAAACTTGGAACTAGATTTATTTAAATAAATAGTGTTCTTTCTCTTAGATTTTTTTTTTCCCTTTTAAAGTTTGTGCTGGGTTTGTCTGTCTCAGTATGGAAAAGAATAGAAAATGTTCACTGAGGGAGAGTTTTTGTCTTTTCTGTATTATTTAATTTTTTCTGTTTGCTCCTTTTATAATACAAGTTAAAAAAGGGAGGGGCAACTTCAGTGACACTTATACTATAGTTGGCATATAGTAAGTTTTATTAGTTTGAGTTTTGATGAGAATGAATGGACTCTATTCTTGCTTGGTTGAGTCCTGTGGCAAAATATTTCAGATCCCTGTATAATAGGATGAGTTAAATTGCTTCAGTGGGATTTCCAATTTTTTTAAGAAGCCTGTTCACACATTGTTCAGGTTTTGAGCAGGAAACCTTTTTGATAATGCTGCACAAATCTAGAAGACGTCTTGGTATTCTTTTTGTAAAATCTTATAAGAGTATTGGTCTGACTTAAAGGTGATGATGACGTACAAATAAACATTTGGCAGCTTCAATTTTACTTAATGTGAATTTGAGCAATATCACTAATGTGCTTTAAGGGAGCACAAGCACTGTGCCTCTTTTTCACCTCACTAGTACAAATGAATAGCGTGTGGCCCTGCAAGGAGGTAGAAAATATTTTTTAAGTGGGATTTGATGCAGGGGCAATTCTTTTTTTTTTTTTTTTTACATATTAATATGCAGATATTTTTTATTATATGCCTTTTCTTTTTGAAGACTGCTTTGGTCACATTACAACCAGTATGAAAGTTAAGTCACTCAGTCATGTCTGACTCTTTGCAACTCTGTGGACTGTAGCCCACCAGGCTCCTCCATCCATGGGATTCTCTAGGCAAGAATACTGGAGTGGGTTGCCATTTCCTTCTCCATGGGGCAATTCTTTTTCTGTTGCCTAACTTAAATTCATACCAGAGCTATGTTCCACATGCATATTGTTTCTTGCTGCGTAGGAAAGCTATGAAGAAGGCAGTATTAGTTTTATTCACTGTTAAAAAGCACCGAATACTAGCTAGAGTCTCACTTATAACTGTAGAGAATCTTGAACCTCATTTATCCTTCGATTCAGCAGTTGAATGTATGGGATAATGTTTCATTCTTGATTATCAGAGAAGGTATTGGTTTGGGTAATATCTTCAGCTGTTTCTTTCCCCACTCCCCCCCCCCACCCAGTGTGTAAAGCATTCTTTAATTGGAATGCCCCGAAATGATATTATGATTCATTTTCCTCCATTGGGTGGTTTTTGGTGAGTAATTCACGGCAAAGTATAAGACTAAACTTACATTCCATAGCATTTACTGCTTCCCTACTGCCAACAATTTGAAGAACTGGATATATTTAATAAGAATTGTTCTCCTTAAGCAGATTTTCAGCAGTCAGTGATGTTTTTAACTCTTGAGGTAGGGGCAGGTAACATTACCCACCTTGAAGCTTTTTCACAGTATGCATGGCTGGGCCCTAATTTATTAGTAGGTTTAGTAGGTTCTGAAGGGGACGACAGAGGATGAGATGGCTGGATGGCATCACTTACTTGATGGAGTGAACTCCAGGAGTCGGTGATGGACAGGGAGGCCTGGCATGCTGCGATTCATGGGGTCGCAAAGAGTCGGACACGACTGAGCGACTGAACTGAGTGCTGCTGGTTATAGCTACAGGATCTTTACTCTAAGGCAGTCTTAATTTTGAGTTCTTAAGGCAGAGAGACGCCCGTACAGCAGTGAAACCCCGTTTGAATGTGGCAGTCCTTTTTCACTGGATGTGTTGCAGGAAGGGGGACCTTCCTGAACTGAACGGAGCTTAATAGGTTCAGGCAACTTTGTTTTTACAAAGCCTTTCAAAGGCTCCTAAATCATGTTTGCTTTTAAAATGTATAGGAGTGAGACAAGTCTGTGAATAGGTAAGTGCAATGACATGTTGTAGGTATGGTGAGAGAGACCTGTATTTGGTATGTTGAGGGCTCAAAGAAGTCCTAATGGGAACCTAAAAGAAAGGTTTCATGCTAGAACAAACACCTCAGCTGCATCTTCTTCACCCAGGTGTTTTAGAGTAGGGAGACCACTTGAATCCATGGCGTAGCACAGGAAAATTCCAGCTGAGAGTGGTGTGAACAAGCAGAAGTCACTCAATCGTGTCCGACTCCTTGCAAACCCATGGATTATAGTCCATGGAATTCTCTAGACCAGGGTACTGGAGTGAGAAGCCTTTTCCTTCTCCAGGGGATCTTCCCAACCCAGGGATTGAACCCAGGTCTCCTGCATTGCAGGTGTATTCTTTACCAGCTGAGCCACCAGGGAAGCCCAGTGTGAACAAAGGACAAGTGAAAAACAGCTTACTATTTTAAGAGCATGATTATGTGGTGAAGATGGTCAGAATTAAGATGGCTTTTATGCTGTAGGAAACAAGGAGATATTAAAAAGTATGATGAAAGGAAAATAAGATTAGACTTGAACTTTAGAAGATCATAGGTGACAGTATGGAACATGGATTGTAGTGGTGTGAAACTGGATGCCGGGAGGCCAGTTGGATGCAGCCTCAGTAACCCGGCAGGAGTGACGAGGAGGCCTAGACTCAGGGAACTACACACGGCTGGGGAGGGGAGAGGGCCAGGAAACAGCGGAGGAGGTGAGGTCTTTGAGAACTGGTGACTGATTGGGTTTCGAAAATGAAGAAGAGAAAATGATACCTCATTTGTACTGAGTTTGGATAATGTGCCAGACATCGAGGTAAAGGTTTTCAGGACATAATTCAGTTTTTGAAGAAGGTAATGGGGGTGGAGGTTATAGCTGCTGGGAGAGGGAAATGGGAATGAGCCTCAGTGGAAGAATTTACTTTGGGTGAGAGAGTAAAGAGCAGCTGCGTTTTTCCCTGGGGGGCTCACTCCTTCCCACGCTGAGCCCATGTGTAATGAGTGATCGCGCTGACACTCCCCAGTCAAGTGCTTTGTTCAAGGTGGGCAGTCTCTTGGGTGAAGCCAGTCACAGCTTTTGCCTGAGAGCTAGGAGGAGTCCTCCTGCCACTTAAACCCAGGCTAACGAAATGCAGGAGTGGCTGCACTTCTTGGCCCATCAAGTGAAGCCTNTCGCGCTGACACTCCCCAGTCAAGTGCTTTGTTCAAGGTGGGCAGTCTCTTGGGTGAAGCCAGTCACAGCTTTTGCCTGAGAGCTAGGAGGAGTCCTCCTGCCACTTAAACCCAGGCTAACGAAATGCAGGAGTGGCTGCACTTCTTGGCCCATCAAGTGAAGCCTAAGAAGGATGTCTGAGAGAGACAGGGAAGAGAGAAAAGTCAGGTCTTGAAGATTTTGGTTAAGTGTCTGTAATGTGTTCTAGTTCTGGCTATTCCAGTTATTTGAGCCATTAAATACACCACCCCCCCACTACCACTTTTCTTTTAATTTATATCAATTTGTATTAGGTATCCTGTCCCTCAGAATAGGTGTAGCCTTGAAAGGGAAATTTGAAAAACAAAACAAAACTTTTTTTTTTTTTGCTGAGTCAGTAGAATAGATGGCCAACAGAACATGACTTTTTAGATGAAGAATTGGTCAGGATATTCACCCAAACAACCTCGCATTCCTTTGTTGTTGTTGTTCAGTCAC
>SJYA01000512.1:0-13823 GCA_006410615.1 Neotragus moschatus
GTGTCCGACTCTGTGACCCCATGAATCTCAGCATGCCAGGCCTCCCTGTCCATCACCAACTTCCAGAGTTCACTCAGACTCACGTCCATCAAATTGGTGATGCCATCCAGCCTTCTCATCCTCTGTCGTACCCTTCTCCTCCTGCCCCCAATCCCTCCCTTTTCCGCTGAGTCAACTCTTTGCATGAGGTGGCCAAAGTATACTGGAGTTTCAGCTTTAGCGTCATTCCTTCCAGAGAACACCCTGGGCTGATCTCCTTTAGAATGGATTGATTGGATCTCCTTGCAGTCGAAGGGACTCTCAAGAGTCTTCTCCAACACCACAGTTCAAAAGCATCGATTCTTCGGCGCTCAGCCTTCTTCACAGTCCAACCCTCACATCCATACATGACTACTGGAAAAACCATAGCCTTGACTAGATGGACCTTGGTTGAAAGACTCTGATCCTGGGAGGGATTGAGGGCAGGAGGAGAAAGGGACGACCGAGGATGAGATGGCTGGATGGCATCACTGACTCAATGGGCGTGAGTCTGAGTGACCTCTGGGAGTTGTTGATGGACAGGGAGGCCTGGCGTGCTGCGACTCATGGGGTCACAAAGAGTCAGACACAACTGAGCAACTGAACTGAACTGCTTTTCAATATGCTGTCTAGGTTGGTCAAAACTTTTCTTCCAGTGAGTAAGCATCTTTTAATTTCATGGCTTCAGTCACCATCCGCAGTGATTTTGGAGCCCCCAAAATGAAGTCTGACACTGTTTCCACTGTTTCCCCATCTGTTTCCCATGAAATGATGGGACCAGATGCCATGATCTTCGTTTTCTGAATGTTGAGCTTTAAGCCAACTTTTTCACTCTCCTCTTTCACTTTCATCAAGAGGCTTTTGAGTTCCTCTTCACTTTCTGTCATAAGGGTGGTGTCATCTGCATATCCGAGGTTATTGATATTTCTCCCGACCATCTTGATTCCAGCTTGTGCTTCTTCCAGTCCAGTGTTTCTCATGATGTACCTGCATATGAGTTAAATAAGCAGGGTGACAATATACAGCCTTGACATACTCCTTTTCCTATTTGGAACCAGTCTGTTGTTCCATGTCCAGTTCTAACTGTTGCTTCCTGACCTGCATATAAGTTTCTCAAGAGGCAGGTCAGGTGGTCTATAGTCTTTTAAAAATTTTTATTAGAATATAGTTGGTTGTTCATTTATTCTCCTTGTCCTTTTCTTTCAGGATTCCCATTATGGATAGTAGTGTCCTGTAGGTCTCTACGGTTTTGTTCCTTTTTCTTTATTATTTTTCTTTATAATTATCAGGCTAAGTAACTACAATTGATCTCTTCTCAAGTTTACTGCTGAGAAGGCATTGGCACTCCACTCCAGTATTCTTGCCTGGAAAATCCCATAGATGAAGGAGCCTGGTAGGCTGCAGTCCATGTGGTCGCGAAGAGTCAGACAAAACTGAGTGACTTCACTTTCACTTTTCACTTTCATGCATTGGAGAAGGAAATGGCAACCCACTCCAGCGTTCTTACCTGGAGAATCCCAGGGACTGAGGAGCTGGTGGGCTGCTGTCTATGGGGTTGCACAGAGTTGGATACAACTGAAGTGAATTAGCAGTAGCAGCAGCAGCAAGTTTACTGATTCTCACTTCAGCCAGATTGATCTTCTGTTGAACCCCGCTAATGAATTTTTGACTTCAGTTATTGTACTTTCAAACTCCAAAATTTCTATTTATTTCTATTTATTTTTGTAACTTCCATCTCTTTATTTAACTATTAGGTGAAATGTTATTCTTATACTTTTAATTTGTTTAATATGGCTTCCTTAAATTTTTAGAAAAATATTTATAATAGGTGATTTAAGGTCTTTGAGTTCAACATTTGGTTTTCCTCAAGGACAGTTTTTATTGATTGCCTTTTTCTCCTGTGTGAGCCATAGTTTCCTCATTGTGTGGATATGTCTCTTTTTTTAACTGAACAGTTCAAATATAATAATGTGGCAACCTAGAAATCAGGTCCTTCTCTCTCAGCAGGGCTTGTTGCATTTTTGTTGTTACTATTTGTTTGGTTAGTGGCTTTTCTTGACTAATTCTGTACTCTTTGCATGTGTGGCCACTGGAATCTTTGCTCTATTTCTAGAGGTCAGTTGTTGATTAGACAGAGATTTCCTTAAATATTTTGAACAAAAAGTCTCCCACTCTTTGTTGAGCAACTGTGTTTTGGACACACTTTAAATCCATTGACTAGCAGCTTACGCTTCTTCTTTAGTTTTCAGTTCCTACTTGTGCAGAGCCTTGATGTTGGTCAGAGGTGAGAATCTGGGTCTTTTTCAGATCTTTCCTTTGCATGCCTCCAGATTTACACATGCATGTGGCCTTCCAGAAACAGGTTGAGGCTTTTCAAAGTCCACTACAGACACATGATACCCAGATTTTTCAAGTTTTTTTGGCCAGCCTCTTGTTTCCCTTAGCTAGTATTTCTGCGTCATATCACTGCAATGTTAAACCATTGCCACTGATTGTTTTTGACTAAGATCTTCGGGATAGAGTTTTATTACTGATTGAGATCTGAGTCAGATCAGGCCCTATGAATGGCATTTTTCCCGGGAGTTATCAGGCAGATAAAATAGTGAATTTTCTGAGGATTTTGCCTTTTGAGGAGCTTTAAACCCTTCTGTCCCTCATAGTGGCTACTAGTGTACTGTGTTTTACACATATCATGATTTTGAAGCTGCTGTGTTTTTTTAAAGTTCACCACAAAACTGAGCAGAAGGGGATGAGAATGTAGCAACTTAAAACTCTCCAAAGCTCACCCTTCTTACCTAGTTTCAGCCATTTTTCTTCAATAAGTCCTCCTCATATTGTTGCAAACCTTTGATTAATTTCCAGTTTTGAAAAAGGTGGTTTTGACCAATTTTTTCAGTGTTTTGTTTCTCTATTGGAGTAGAGTTTTAAAGACGCTTACTCCACCATTTGGGAAGTGCTTCCTTTTTTCCTAATACTTGCATGCAAACCCAGATGGAAGGAGATGCAAATGCATGTAAACAGATTATCTTCAAATGGCTAAATTGATTTTTTAATAATTGAACCTCTGTATTATTATTCATCCTGTAAGATATTGGCCTCAACACATCTCACACAGGCAAATTATCTTATAATCATGCCTCAAAGTTTGTGAGTATAACCTTAAAACCTGGAGCTTTAACTTAAAAGAGAACACATCTTGTAACTGATCTAGTGACTTTGATTTTTGGAGAGAATACAAACTGGTGAATGGCAATGCATCTATATGCTTTATTTTTAAAGGATACACTTTAGAAGATAAAAATATTTTCTCCCTTGACAGTTCCCTTAAATATGTACAGACATTGTCCTTAACATTCATTTTTATAAAAGTGAACAAACTGAAGTATTACATTTTATGGTTCAGATCAGAATAATTTATAACCTACTGTTGGCTAAGATGGAGAAGGCAATGGCACCCCACTCCAGTACTCTTGCCTGGAAACTCCCATGGACAGAGGAGCCTGGTGGGCTGCAGTCCATGGAGTAACGAAGAGTCAGACACAACTGAGCGACTTCACTTTCACTTTTCACTTTCATGCATTGGAGAAGGAAGTGGCACCCCACTCCAGCATTCTTGCCTGGAGAAACTCAAAGATGGAGGAGCCTGGTGGGCTGCCATCTATGGGGTTGCACAGAGTCAGACATGACTGAAGCGACTTAGCAGCAGCAGTTGGCTAAGAACCATAAATCTTTGAGTCTTTGTTCATCTTACGTGATTTAAGTGAATGAACCAAAAAAGACTTAATGAGTAGTGAAGTTGGACCAAGAACTTTTCTATACCATTATAAGAATGCAAGAGATGAGACCCCTGGCTCTGCTGTCATGAAAAAAATTTCCTAACACACTGCTTTTCTAACTTCCCATAATCTTGAGAAGAGTCTCTGAAGTAAAAAGCTGTTTAACTCATGGAGGAAAACTCTATCTAGTATTTACAAATAAACCCTTGACTGAAAACATAATGAAAATATCAGTTTTCAGTTGGCAGATGAAATGAAAGTTCTATTTTAGACATTTTTTTCAAGTGTGCAACTGAAATTACAATGGTAGTTTCACATTTTTATAATCTATTTTTTCTTTTTTTATAGTGGGTCTGTTTAGGTCCCCAAACCCAGAACACCAATTTTATTTTTGTTTGGTTCTTCTTTTCTCTGAAAACTGCAAATTAAGTCCCTTTATATTATCCAAAAAAACAGGCTTCCTTTCTTTTCTCCATCCCTTGTTTCTCAAATAATTGCTCCTTTGTGAAGAACCGAACAATAGCAGACCACTGGTAATCTGTTGCTGGTTTAAGTCCTATATTTAGCTAGCAAGTTGTTTAATCAGAAACACAATTTAACCTATTGGGTAACCAGATTTTGTTTAATATGTTTCAGAATAATATATCTCTATTTCTGACTAAGACATTCTCATCTAGTTTTCCATAGACAATAGAGACTTTTTAGTAGAAAACAGGATATACCAAAATTATATCATTTGATAAAATTTGAAAGTAGAAAATTAAAAGTTTCACCAATATTTTATTTTTATCATTCCACAAGATTTTTATGTGGTTGCTTTTTCTACTTTTTTTTTCTTCATTTTCTTTGAGGCATTATTATCAAATGTACTTTTTGGGATACAATTATGATTATATAATATTATGTTTCAGATTTGGATATTTGTGGGTTGTTTTTAGAGCCACTGTCTTTTAAACTAATTTCAAAATAGAAATAAAATTCTGGAGGATTGAAACTTAGAGATAAGAGGCCAGTTCATTATAGCTGGTCCTCAGTAACCTTCAAACCTTAAGTTCTTTGAGTCCCCCTCTTATTATACTGGTGAATTACTTCAGAACTTTACAGCATTTTCTGTGAAATGGCTGCTCTACACTGGATTGGGAATCAAGATCCTTAGATCCTCAGTTTGCCGTTATTAACCAGGGTGACTTGGAGGCCCAGTTGTTTATTTTTTTCTGAGCCTCAGATTTCTTCTTCTATAGAATGGAACAGAGTGTGTGGCAGGGAACACACTGGGTTCGATGTGCTTAAGTACATTTTTCTGTGACTCAAAAGACGTATTTCTAGTTATGTAATAATTGACTTTCCTCAATTTCATTGATAACCATCTGCTTTCTATATATTTATATATGTGCATGTTTGTGTGTATGTATGTGTGTATTTCTGTCTTCTCTGTTCTAGCTAGTTAGCATTTCTTGAATGGCTACTATGAGACAGGTACTGTTGTGACTGCTTTACATTGATTAGCTCATCCAAGCTATGTATCCTGGAAATGGGGCTTTGAGAGGTTAAATAACTTGTTTAAAATCACTCTGATAGCAAGCAGCTGAATTCAAGCTACTTGGGAGGAGAGGGACTGTGCCAGTAAGGGATATTGATACTGAAGCTCCACTGCAAATATGACTCTGTGGGAGGGGTTCCTGAAGAGACTCATGGACCCCAGTTAATCGTTATGCTTTGTAACTGTGTAGAAGACCTTTCTTTTCTTTCCTTGGAAAATTTCTGGCAGAGACACTGAAGGCTTATTGTAACATTTAGGAAAATAACTGTTATAGTTTCCAGGTGGGAGCATTTAACGCTTGAGAGGAAATTAAGTCATTGTGATGAACTTAGATCAGGGTAGGGTTGAAGGAAATGATAGATGGGAACCTTGAGTGATCAGAGACCACTAAAAGAATTAGTCAAGCTTGCATTTAAGAGTAATAATTATAAAGGTAACAAAAATGGTATAATAATAATTGTAAAAATGTCTAATATTAAATGAGGAATTGTGGCACCATTACAGACTCTTAAAGTCTTAAAGTACCAACTCGGTTATACCTATTAACGTTTCCGCAGAATAGATACTATTAACATGCCCATTTTATAGCTGAGAATACTGAAGCACAGAAAACTTAGGTCATGGGTAGAATGGCTTCCTCTTAAGTTGCACAGAATCCTAAAATGGAAACTTTCCTTTCTCGTTGTGAGAATGTTGGTAATTCTTGACCAAATTCTCATGGTTAATAAGTGACAGAGCAGAGAAAGGGAGACGAGTCAAGGGGAAGAAAGTTTTAGCTATGTAGGAGGTATAAGTTCTAGAGATCTAGCAATACAAACATAGTCTTCAGTACTGTATAGTATACTTGAAATTTGCTCAAAGTTATTTAAGTATTCTCACCAGACACAAAAAGAGTAACTTTGCGAAGTGATAAATATATTAATTAGTTGATTGTGGTGATTCTTTCACAATGTATGCATATATCAAAACATCATATCATATACCCCAAGTTATGCATATTTAAAAATCAGTTGTACCTGATAACAAACCTAGATAGTGTATTAAAAAGAAAAGACATCACTTTGCCAACAAAGGTCTGTCTAGTCAAAGCTATGGTTTTTCCAGTGGCCGTGTATGGATGTGAGAGGTGGACCTTAAAGAAGGCTGAGTACTGAGGAATTGATGCCTTTGAGTTGTGGTGATGGAGAAGACTCTTGAGAGTCCCTTGGACTGCAAGGAGAAAAAACCAGTCAATCCTAAAGGAAATCAACTCTGAATATTCATTGGAAGGAGTGATGCTGAAGCTGAAGCTCGAATACTTTGGCAACCTGATGTGAAGAACCAACTCAATGTAAAAGACCTTGATGCTGGGAAAGATTGAAGGCAAAAGAAGAAGAGGATGGTGGAGGATGAGATGGTTAGATAGCATCACTGATTCAGTGGACATGAATCTGAACAAACTCCAGGAGATAGTGAAGGAAAGGGAAGCCTGATGTGCTGCAGTCCCATGGGGTCGCAAAGACTTGGACATAGTAACAACCTTAATAAAGATGAGGGAAGTGACAGAACTTGGGTTAAAACACTGTAATTCTCAGGGACCAGCCCAGTCACCTGATGGGAGCCTACTCAGGACTTTTCAGAAGCCATACCCAGTTGCATCCCTGGTAAAAAGGCCTGCCACTATGGACCTGACTGCAAATCCAGCAACAGCTGTGAGACCTGGCTCCAACCCTGCTTGACCACAATTCTGGAGGTAGTCCCAATAGTCCAGGAACCCAGCAGGAAAAGATCTCCCAAAAGCAATCTGTAAAGATTGGAAAAGTCTGCTTTTTCAGATAAACAGACACCAGTGCAAGACTACATGGTTCATAAACAATTAGGCAAACACCACCACTAAAGGATACCAAGAAACTCCAGTAACGAGCTGTAGAGAAATGGAGAGCCGTGAACTGCTAACAAAGTATTGAAAATAATCATGAGCTGTAAGAGCTCATGAGCTACAAGAGAACACAAACAACTAAAGAAAGCCAGGGAAACAATACATGAACAAAATGAAAAGTTTAGAAAAGAAATAGAGACTGTAAAAAAGACTGAAAAGAAATCCTGGAGCTGAATAATAACTAAACCCAAAATTCAATAGAGAGCTTCATCAATAGATTTGATTATGCAGAATAAAGAATCAACAAGCTCAAAGATAAGTAAATTGAAATGACCAATTAGAGGAAGAAAAAGAATTAAAAAAAGAGGGAAGAAAACCTACATGATCTATGAGACAAAAGTAAAAAAACTAACATATGCATTATAGGAATCCCAGAAGGAACAGAGAATAAAGAAGTGGCAGAAAGCTTATTTAAGGAAATAATGTCAGAAAACTTTCTGTATTTGCACAGGGAAATGAACATCCAGATTCATGATGACCAAAGAATCCCAAAGATTGGACATCAAGATCTTCACTGAGACATATTATAATCAAATTCTCAAAAGTCAAAGACAAAGAAAATTTTGAAAGCAGCAAAACTAAGACAACTCATCACATAAAAGGGGACTCCATAAAACTTAATAGTAGATTTTTCAGCAGAATTTTGGTTGGTTTCTTGAAAAGATAAACAAAGGTGACAGTCCTTCAGCTTAGACTAAGAAGAGACTCTAATAAGATAGTAAAGGAAAGAGGATATCTTACAACTGATGATGCAGAATAAAAAGAAATAAGGGACTATCTATGGGCTATTGAATTGGATAATCTAATTTTAACAGGCCATTAATCAGTTTAGTTCAGTCACTCAGTCATGTCTAACTCTTGTCAACCCCACGGACTGCAGCACAACAGGCTTCCTGCCTATCACCAGTTCCTGGAGCTTGCTGAAACTCATGTCCATTGAGTCAGTGATGCTATCCAACCATCTCATCCTCTGTCGTCCCCTTCTCCAGCCTTCAATCTTTTCCAGCATCAGGGTCTTTTCCAGTGAGTTAGTTCTTCGCATCAGGTGGCCAAAATATTGGAGTTTCAGCTTCAGCATCAGTCCTTCCAATGAATATTCAGGACTGATTTCCTTTAGGATTGACTGGTTTGATCTCCTTGCAGTCAAGGGACCCTCAAGAGTCTTCTCCAGCACCACAGTTTAACAGTATCAATTCTTCATCACTCAGCATTCTTTATGGTCCGACTCTCACATCTATACATGACTACTGGAAAACTCAAAGCTATGACTAAATGGACCTTGGTCAAGAAAGTAATTTCTCTGTTTTTTAATTTGCTGTCTAGATTTGTCATAGCTTTTCTTCCAAGGAGCAAGCGTCTTTTAATTTCATGGCTGCAGTCACCATCTGAAGTGATTTTGGAGCCCAAGAAAACAAAAGTCTGTCACTGCTTCCATTGTTTCCTGTCTATTTCCCGTGAAGTGATGGGACCAGATGCTATGATCTTTTGAATGTTGAGTTTCATGCCAGCTTTTTCATTCTCCTCTTTCACTTTCATCAAGAGGCTCTTTAGTTCCTGTTCACTCTCTGACATAAGGGTGGTGTCATCTGTGTATCTGAGGTTACTGATATTTCTCCCAGCAATCTTGATTCCAGCTTGTGCTTCATCCAGACTGGCACTTCACATGATGTACTCTGAATATAAGTTAAATAAGCAGGGTGACAACATACAGCTTTGTGCAGTAGCTTGAAAATTCTTTGTATTGCCTTTCTTGGGACTGGAATGAAAACTGACCTTTTCCCATCCTTTGGCCACTACTAAGTTTTCCAAATTTGCTGGCATATTGAGTGCAGCACTTTCACAGCATCATCTTTAAGGATTTGAAATAGCTCAGCTGAAATTCCATCACCTCCACTAGCTTTGTTCATAGTGATGCTTCCTAAGACCCACTTGACTTCACATTCCAGGATGTCTGGCTCTAGATGAGTGATCACAACATTCTGCCTACCTGGTTTATTAAGATCTTTTTTTGTACAGTTGTTCTGTGTATTCTTGCCACCTCTTCTTAATATCTTCTGCTTCTGTTAGGTCCATTTCTGTCCTTTATTGAGCCCATCTTTGCATGAAATGTTCCCTTGGTATCTCTAAGTTTCTTGAAGAGAGCTCTAGTCTTTCCTATTCTATCCTTTTCCTCTATTTCTTTGTATTGGTCACTTAGAAAGGCTTTTTTTTTTTTTTTTAAATCTCTCCTTGCTATTCTTTGGAACTCTCCATTCAGATGGATGTATCTCTCCTTTTCTCCTTTGCCTTTTGCTTCTCATCTTTTCTCAGCTATATGTAAGGCCTTCTCAGACAACCATTTTGTCTTTTTGTATTTCTTTTTCTTGAAGATTGTTTTGATCATCACCTCCTATACAATGTTACTAACCTCCATCCATAGTTATTCAGGCACTCTATATAATCCCTTGAATCTATTTGTCCTTTCCACTGTATAATCATAAGGGATTTGATTTAAGCCATACCTGAATGGTCTAGTGGTTTTCTCTACTTTCTTCAATTTAAGCCTGAATTTCACAATAAGAAGTTCAAAATGAAGTACGTTTTAAAGAACAAAATGAAGTAGGGCAAAGGCTAACAGAGTTTTGTCAAGAGAATGCACTGACCATAGCAAAAACCCTCTTCCAATAACTTAAGAGAAGACTCTACACTTGGACATCACCACGTGGTCAATACTGAAATCAGACTGATTACATTCTTTGCAGCCAAAGATGGACAGGCTCTATACAGTCAGCAAAAACAAGACCAGGATCTAACTATGGCTCAGATCATGAACAACTTAGTGCAAAATTTAGATCATTAATGAGTAATGAGATTGAATCAGTAGTCAAAAACCTCCCAACATAGAAAAGTCCAGGACTGGTGAATTCTACCAAAGATTTAAAGAAGAGTCAACATCAACTTTTCTCAAATTCTTCCAAGGAGAGAACATTTCCAAACTCATTTATGAAGCTGGGATTACCCTCATACCAAAGCCAAACAGGGACACTACAGGAAAAGAAAATTACAAGACAATATCCCTGAAGAACATAGAAAAATACCCAATAAAATACTAGCAAACCAAGTTCAGTAGCACATTAACACAGTCATGTGGGATTTTATTCCTGGGATGCAGGGCTGATTCACTATCTTCCAATCAGTAAATGTGATACAGCGAATTAATAGCATAAAGCTTAAAAGTCGTATGATCATCTCAGTAGGTGCAGAAAAAACTTTAAAAATTCAACATTCTTTCATAATAATAATTAAAAAAACCTCTCCAAACCTTAGGCATAGAAGGAATGTATCTCAGCATAATAAAAGTCATGGACTTCCCTGGTAGTGCAGTGGATAAAAATCCACCTGCCAATTCAGGGGACAAGGGTTTGATCCCTGGTCCAGGAAGATTCCACATGCGGAGAAGCCGCGAAGCCTATGTGCCATGATTACTGAGTCTGTGCTCTCGAGCCTGTGCACTGCATTTGCTGAGCTTGTTGCTGCAACTGCTACTGCAACTCTGTGTGCCCAGAGCCTGTGCTCTATAGCAAGAGATGCCACTGCAATGAGAAGCCCATACACCCCAATGAAGAGTAGCCCCCACTTGCTGCAACTAGAGAAAGCCGGTAGACACCGTGTAGCCACGAACAAAGAAAGAAAGGAAAAATAAAGGTCGTTGAGACAAGACTACAGCTTACTCAACAGTGAAAAGCTGAACGTTTTATCTGTAAAATGAGGAGCAAGATAAGAATGCCCACACTTGCCTCTTCTATTAAATATAGTACTAGAAGTCTTAGCCAGAGCAATTAGGTAAGAAAAAGAAATGAAGCATCCAAATTGGAAACGAAGGAAAATTGTCTGTTTGCAGATGACATGATTCTAAATATAGAAACATTAAAGACTCTACCAATAAACTGTTAGAACTAATAAATGAGTTCAGTAAAGCTGCTGAATACATAATTAATGTACAAAAATCAGTTGTGTTTATATATATTTAAAATAAATTATCCCCCAAATAAATTAAAAATCCCATTTAAAACAGCATAAGATGATTTGCGAGAATGGCACTGAAACATCTATACTATCATGTAAGAAATGAATTGCCAGTCTAGGTTCAATACAGGATACAGGATGCTTGGGGCTGGTGCACAGGGATGATCCAGAGAGATGATATGGGGTGGGAGGTGGGAGGGAGTTCAGGATTGGGAACTCATGTACACCCGTGGTGGATTCATGTCAATGTATGGCAAAACCAATACAGTAATGTAAAGTAAAATAAAGTAAAAATAAAAATTAAAAAAAAAAAGAAATAATAGAACACTTAGAAATATATTTCTTCCTCCATCCATAGGATTTTCCAGGCAAGAGTACTGGAGTGGGTTGCTATTTCCTTCTCCAGGGGGTCTTCCCAACCCAGGGATCAAACCCAGGTCTCCCACATTGTAGACAGACACTTTTACCATCTGAGCCACCAGGGAAGTCTAGGAATATATTAATAATATATTAATATTTAACTGAGGAAGTGAAAGACCTGTATACTGAAAACTACCAAAGATTGATGAAAGAAGTTGAAAAAGACACAAATAAATGGAAAGATACTCTGTGCTCATGGAATGGAAAAATTAATATTGTTAAAACGTTCATACTACCTAAATCAATCTATAGTTTCAATACAATTCATGTCAAAATTCCAATGGCATTTTTCATAGAGGTAGGAAAAACAATTCTAAAATTTGTAGGAACCACAAAAGACTCTGAATAGCCAAAGAAATCTTGAGCAAGAAGAACAAAGCTGGAGTCATCACACTTCCTGATCTCAAGCTATATTACAAAGCTATAATAAGCAAAACAGTATCATATTGACATAAGAATAGATACATAGATGTTTGGAAGAAAATAGAGAGCCCAGAAATGTTGGTGTTGTTTAGTTGCTGAGTCATCTTATTATCTCCTGTGTCCAGTGGATTCTTTACCACTGGGCACATGGGAAGCCCAACCCAAAAATAAACCCATGGATATACAGTCAACTGATTTTTGACAAAGGTGCCAAGAATATGCAATGAGGGAAGATAATCCCTTCAGTAAATAGTTCAGGGAAAACTCGACAGCCATTGCAAAGTATTGAAACTGAACCCGCATCTTAACACCATACACAAAAACCAACTCAAAATAGACTGAAGACTTAAATAGAAGACTTGATGAAAACTGTAGAACTGTAAAACTACTAGAAGAAAAAATAGAAGAAAAGCTATTTGACATTGGTCTGGATGAGGATTTCTTGGATATGATCCCAAAGCACAGGTTACAGAAGCAAAAACAGATAAGAGAGACTGTTTTGCCAACAAAGGTCCGTCTAGTCAGGCTATGATTTTTCCAGTAGTCATGAATGGATGTGAGAGTTGGACAGCTAAGCGCTGAAGAATTGCTGTTTCTGAACCGTGATGTTGGAGAAGACTCTTGAGAGTCCCTTGGACTGCAAAGAAATCCAACCAGTCTATCCTAAAGGAAATCAGTCCTGAATATTCATTGGAAGGAACTGATGCTGAAGCTGAAACTCCAATACTTTGGCCACTGATGTGAAGAGCTGACTCATTTGAAAAGACCCTGATGCTGAGAAAGATTGAAGGCAGGAGGAGAAGGGGACGACAGAGGATGAGATGGTGGATGGCATCACTGACTCAATGGACATGAGTTTGAATAAACTCCAGAAGTTGGTGATGGACAGGGAGGCCTGGCATGCTGTGGTCCACGGGGTCACAAAGAGTCAGAGATGACTGAACGACTGAACTGAGCTGAACTGATAAAGCTTCTGCACAGCAAACGAGACAATAGAATAAAAAGAAACCTATGACATGGGGGAAAATATTTGCAAATCATACATCTGATATAAAATTGATATCATATATATATATATGAAACTCAAAATCCTCAANACTCCAGAAGTTGGTGATGGACAGGGAGGCCTGGCATGCTGTGGTCCACGGGGTCACAAAGAGTCAGAGATGACTGAACGACTGAACTGAGCTGAACTGATAAAGCTTCTGCACAGCAAACGAGACAATAGAATAAAAAGAAACCTATGACATGGGGGAAAATATTTGCAAATCATACATCTGATATAAAATTGATATCATATATATATACATGAAACTCAAAATCCTCAATAACCAAAGACCAAATAACCTGATTTAAAAATGGACAAGGGATCTGAACCGATGTGAACAGATATTTCTCAAAAGAAGATACACTAATGGCCAATAAGTATATCAAACAATGCTTAACATCACTAATCACCAGGAAAATTCAGATAAAAACCACAATGAAATGTCAACTCACACCTCCTGGGATGGCTTTTATTAGAAAAGCCTGAGAGAGTAGACACAAAAAACAAGTATGAAGGGGATATGAGGTGATGTAAATATTAATTTACATTGTCATAATCATTTGACAATATATATGTAAATCAAAACAGCACATATAAACCTCAAATAAATATAATTTTCATTTTCATACGTCAATAAAGCTGTTAAAGATTAGCCTATAATTTGTACTCTAGAGC
>SJYA01000513.1:0-50884 GCA_006410615.1 Neotragus moschatus
AAATGGATACTAAAACCTGGCCTTAAATTCCTTCACTCTACCCAGATTAGTTCAAGTGGAAGTCCATCACACTCTGACTTTTATATATAGTATGTAATATGATATACATCTCCCTCTATAAAAAAAAAGTAGAGGGTCTCAGGGGACCCCTGGGAGTAGACAAAGTTGAATTCCAAGCCCTGACACGCTACTGATGGTCTGTGGGATCCAGTGGTCCGCATTCTCTACCTCAGTAGCTGGTAGTATTCAGCAAAGAGCTGTGGATTTGGAGCCTAAGCTCTCAGAGAGCCATAAAAGAATCATATGAAGGAAAAGCTTAAGAAAGGCTTTAGGTCATAAAACAGTATATAGATGTTGTATGGTATTCTAATAGCACCCCTCTTTACTAGAGCCCCCAACACACACACACGTGAATTTAAATGTCAATATTGTTTCCTCTGGTCAATATGAGCAACACTATTTTACTAGGGGTCCTTTAACATCAGGATTTCCTCCCATTATTTAGCTGACATTAGCTGGTTGTCATATTGTTGGATGTGACATTGTCTTGAAATTCTAAGTTAACGTACTTTCATAGAATTGTTAGATATCTGGCTTTCTTTCTTTTTTAAGAATCATAGAAGAAGAAGGAGAAAAAAAATCAAAAAGTAGAAGACCCTGTACCATCCACTTAGGACAGTCTAAGTAAAAGGCAAATGCAAACTTAATAGAATATATAAATTTTAAAATAGAAATGGGCATTTTAAAATTTAAAGTGGAGAAAGTTTCATTATTGCACTCCTATCTACCTTTGAAATGGATTTCTACAGAGTCTTTTCTTTTATGAGAGAAAAGGTTCCTATGAAGTTGGAAGCCAAGTGTGGTGAATTTCAGCCACGGGACAGGTGCAGGGAGGTGTCAAGGGGAGCAAAACAAAAGTCATTTTGTGGTAAGAACCTATGGATCATCACCCTCGACCCTCTCAGGGAAGAATAAACATTCTTATTGTGATGTAGACCCTTGTAGACATTTTATCAGACCCCAGGAGAGGCTCAGCTCAAGTAAGGTGGTGGATCCATGACAGGTGTCCCGCCTGGGCCATCACGTTAGAGTTCACAGCCTGCCCCAACCAAGGGGATAGTTTGGGAAGACTCACGGGGACATTTCCTGTGAAGGTCCCTAGCTAGCCACTTGGGCTCTTCCTCCCCATGCTTTTCCCATTGTATCTTCGCCACTAAGCGTGGTCTCTGGCATAACAACCTGTCTAGACCTGGTTTCCAGGTTGTGTTAGTTGCTCAGTCGTGTCCAACTCTCTGCGACCCGATGGACTGTAGCCCACCAGGCTCCTGTGTCCGTGGAATTCTCCAGGCAAGAACACTGGAGTGGGTTGCCATTCCCTTCTCCAAGGGATCTCCTCAACCCAGGGATCGAACCTGGGTCTTCTGCATTGCAGCTAGATTTTTTACCATCTGAGCCATCCGGAAACTCCAGGGACACAAAAACTGTGGCTTCCTCCCAAACCTACAACTGAGATGGATATCAGGCTGCTGCTGTTGCTGCCAAGTCGCTTCAGTCGTGTCCGACTCTGTGCGACCCCAGAGACGGCAGCCCACCAGGCTCCCCTGTCCCTGGGATCCTCCAGGCAAGAACACCGGAGGGATGGTGTTAAAAACTAGCTTTCTTTGTAGCTCAGGTTGCCAGCAACAAAGAACAGACTGTCTTCTTGATTTAACCCCCCCTTGTTACTCTTCCATCTTCTTCCAAAATGTCTAAAGCACTTTTATCAACCTAACTGCACTTGTTCCAGCACTTTTATGGCTGTCATCATCTCCATTCTGATACCGGTGAGGAAATAGAGGTCAGAGAGGTTAGATGATATATCTGGGTCACACATCCAAGGAGGGACAGATTACCCTGGAATCTAGATTTGGACCTTTAGCCCAAGGCTGTCATTGGAGCAACACTCGACTCCGCTTAATATGGAACAAGTGTGGGTGTCTGTAGACAGTGAAGTAACCAACCTGTCCTCTCTGGTACTTCCATGGAATAGATTGATGCTGTCTAAGAGAGACTAGCGATAAAAATACTCTCCTTAAGAAACGTCTCATAGATACCTACATATTCTGAATAACAACAATGCTGGAAATTGGGAACTTAAACTGTGTCCATTTTGCTGATGGATGGGGCTGTACTCCCTCTCTGTTACTTGTTTGGTCTGAGGTGACCCAGTCCAATGGCAGCCCACTCCAGTACTCTTACCTGGAAAATCCCATGGACGGAGGAGCCTGGTAGGCTGCAGTCCCTGGGGTCGCTATGAGTCGGACACGACTGAGCGACTTCCCTTTCACTTTTCACTTTCATGCATTGGAGAAGGAAATGGCAACACACTCCAGTGTTCTTGCCTGGAAAATCCCATGGACAGAGGAGCCTGGTAGGCTGCAGTCCATGGGGTCGCTATGAGTCGGACACCACTGAGCGACTTCCCTTTCACTTTTCACTTTCATGCATTGGAGAAGGAAATGGCAACACACTCCAGTGTTCTTGCCTGGAGAATCCCAGGGACGGGGGAGCCTGTTGGGCTTCCATCTATAGGGTCGCACAGAGTTAGACACGACTGAAGCGACTTAGCAGCAGCAGCAGCAGACCCAGTCCTGAAGTCTGCAGGCTCGATGGTAGGGTTAATGGCGACCTCTGGGAGGATTTATGTCAACATGCATCTCCCACAACTGCCGCTGCCAGTGTCCCATCCCTGCGGCAGGCCACTGTCGACCCACGCCTCCGCAGGAGACCCTCAGACATTCACAGGCAGGGGTCTAGATCAGTCTTGTGTGGGATCAAGTTAGGTCAAAGTAGTAGTAGTAGTCTGTATTTATTATTCTTAAGAAGTACTAAGAAATTATTTCCTTATTTCTTTGGGCATTTTCTGGGTAGGAACTGAATACTGTTTAACACACTGTGTGCTTAATAATTTATTAATATTAGTTGTATTGTTAATTAGAGTAAATGGCAGATTGTGAGGAAATTATGCCATTAACCTTCTAGCTAGTAAGTCTGAAAGATAGATCTTCTTCATTTTATCTGTAAGTATTCCTCACGGGACCTTTTTAAAAAATAGGAAACCTTAGTAAAAATGTCAGTCTCTTAATAATACCTAGATGGTTGGCGGATTGACTATTTAGGAGTCGATTCTGTTGTTTTGATTTGTTTTATTTTTAGTTTGGTGATGATAGATAACCAGAGCGTCAGTTAGCTCTCCAGTAATTAACTACAGTAACCCTCCGCACCCTTCCCACTCATCGTGTGCTCCCCCCAACCCCCACCAAAAAGACCTGAATCAGCCACTGTTTCACCCTGAGGTTATTAGATAAAGAAGGCTTCTAGTGACTTGCATTAGAAAGAAAGGAAGGAAGTTGTTTTCTTCATTAAAAAGGTTTGGTAAGCACCTTTTCAGCCAATCTTGTTGGTAGCTGAGGTATGTAAGAGCTAGCTTAAAAAAAAAAAATGGCATATTTAGATAGATAAAACCAAGATATCAGAAAACTGAATTTTCTTCCAAGTGCTATTCAAAAAAAAAAACAAACAAAAAAAAGATACTCTTGTAGCTTTGCAGAGTTCTTCAGTTTTTGTAAGTAATGCTGCCAGGACATTGACAAGGCTTAGTCTCCAAGGCTGAACTGGGGTGGGTTAAGTAGTCCTTTCACAGCCAAGGAAGTCTTAAGATCCCAGTCATATTCCTTGCTGAAATTGGCAGCCAAATCCAGTTTGAAAGACTTAGAAATGAATATGAGCTGAAGAGAGTGCAGGAAGGAAGCTTCAATTCTAGGATTAAGTTGCTTATGCTAAGCAAGATTTGTGAAGAGCTTCTCTTGGGTCAGCTGCTCCTCCAAGTGCCCTTGCCCTGGAACCCAGGATGTCTCCAGAGGCAGCAGGAGGGGTAGCTCCAGAAGGTGACTGTCTTTAGGATGTCACGGAAACCTTCAGCCTGAGAGGGTTCTATTTAATTAATGAATCACTCCTACTCCCCATTCCATCGGGAGAACCTGGCCTCACCGGAGTCGTGCAGCTTCCGAAGGTGCTGAGCTTGGGGAACTGAGGAGGAGGCCTGGGTAGTTCAGGTCCTGGAAGGATCTGGATCATTGTGTTCTGCCGTCTAAATGGACTTGGAGTTCCTGTCTGTTGTCTGTTGTGTGTTCCCAAGCAGCTGTTGAGCAGCCGCCCTGCTCCACCTCAGCAGTGGGTGAAAAGACTCCACTGTCTGTTTAGGGCAGAGCAGAAAGGGGCCCAGCATCCAGTGCCCTGAATAAACACCAGATATTGTGAGTATTTTTATTCACCATAGTGAACCACATTATCAGCTGAGTACTGTGGCTTCCCAGCAGAGAGGGTGTGTGCCTGACAATACCTCCTTCACGTCCAGCCCCTCCTCACTTTGAACCCCCACCAAGTCGGGGGTGGGTGGGGTGGGTAGGGCCTGCAGCCCAGCAGGGGATGCTTGCAGCATACCTCCCCGCCACCCCTCTCCAAGGCCTCACAGACTTCCAGCCAACTCGCTGCCAGGCTTTATTTTTCTCCCATTGTTGTACAGCTTCCGGGTGAAGGGGCTGTTTAAGTTGGGGAGAGATGAAGCTTATAATAAGATCTTGTGTTTATGTAGCAATTTTCATAGTAAGGGCAAAATGAGCTATGGACCTGATCTTCTGTGGATTTCATCTTCAGCATATATATACCTGCAAGGTAGAAAGAAGCTATTTGTGACCTCCTTTATTTGTACCACGAGGGAAACTGAAGCCTGGAGAGAGTTGCCCCATTGTGATCATATGCTGGGTTACTGAGTTACCTGTACTTTAAAAAGATAATAAGGACACACTCTATGGCCAGACACACAATAACTCATCGTGTCCTTACCATATTCTTTGAGGTACTGTCCTCATTTCGCAGATAGGAAGGAGAAGGCACAGNGTTGCCCCATTGTGATCATATGCTGGGTTACTGAGTTACCTGTACTTTAAAAAGATAATAAGGACACACTCTATGGCCAGACACACAATAACTCATCGTGTCCTTACCATATTCTTTGAGGTACTGTCCTCATTTCGCAGATAGGAAGGAGAAGGCACAGGGTTCTTGCATGACTAACCAAAGCCCCACGGTGCAGTGAGTTCCTGGGCAGGGTGTGAACGCTGGCGGTCTGTGCTCTTAGCTGCTGCCCTGCTCACATGAGTGATTTACTCCATCCACAGGTCACTGTACAAGGAGCGTGAGGATTGTTGGCCTTGCTAAAGGGGTAGGAATGATTAAATCCACTCTTGGACAAATAAAACAAGGCGCTGAGTAGTGAAAGCAATGGCCCACATACTCATGGAGACAGGGTCAAAAACCAGGCTTCCCAGCCCCCAGTGTAGACACAGCCCATTGGGTGTGTCTGCTGATGTATCTTTGGCCAGCAAACCTCAAAGGATTTCGAGAAATGAACAGTGAATGTACTACTGTTATACATAACTGACAGCTGTGAAGAGCTTTGTGTTGTAAAAAAGAATAGTGCAGCTTTAGCATTAATGAGCATGACTCTGCAGTATTAAGTTGGACACTTTGAGTCCTTAGTTCTTCAACCTTCAGAGCATCAGCTTGCCTTTCTCGCTAACAAATTTTCCACAGTTTTCCAACACTGCTGTGAGTTAAGTGTGAGTAGATGTTTTACTGACTGTTCCTTAAGAAAACCAGACTACAATGATAAGTAATAGTAGCTAAAAGAAAGGGCAGTGGTGTTCCAAGGAGCAAGTTTCAGAGGCTGGGAAAGAACAGAGCCCCTGGCCTGGTTTAGGGAGTGTTCAGGCTGCTTTTTGATGTGGGCCTTATCTCTTGGGCACAGTTTTCCCAACTGTAAAATAAGGAGGTGGGAAAAATGATCTCCAGTTTCACTTCCAGAGCTGATAGTATATTGATCCATAACCTGAGCGTTTTCTCCCTGCAGAGGTATTTCCTAAATCCTGTAAATCATGTTTTGAATTTGTTTCTATACAGATTCCCTTTGTGTTATAGACATAGAGGATCTTCAGAAGACCAGCATACGAGGGAGTTCTTATGTTACAACTAGAAGTAGAAGTAGATTAATGAGGATCTCACAGAAGTGTCATCAGAGCTTTTAACTCAGTGATTCCGTTCTTTGGACTCTTTACGCCAAATTCAATATTTGGAAGCTTTAGCATAACAGAACTAAGGGCAAAGCAGAACGTCCATGCTGTATTTGACTTTAGACTCTCTTTAGCTGTTAACATGGAAGTGAAGGATTGTGAAGTTTTATACTAATATACATGTTCTCATCTTTCATAATAGTAAAGTCATAAAACAAATTGATTTCTAAAAAGTATTGTAAATTTCTTCTCCCCTTTAAAAAAATCCACATAGTGATGAAAATTATACTCAAATGGGCTGAAAGGGGTTTCAGAGCATCTCTCTCTTTTTTTTTTTTTTTTTTTGACAAAATGCCACAAGCTAGCCCAGTTTTCTTTACCTGTAGACATCTCTAGAAGGACCTGCACAGCCTCACAGCAAGGACCTTTACCCCGTCCTGTGTCTGTCTGCCTCCATTCCAGGCATGTAATGAGTTCACCACCCATGTGATGAACCTCCTGCGAGAGCAAAGCCGGACCAGGCCTATTTCCCCAAAGGAGATCGAACGGATGGTCAGCATCATCCACCGCAAGTTCAGCTCCATCCAAATGCAGCTCAAGCAGAGCACGTGCGAGGCCGTCATGATCCTGCGCTCCCGGTTCCTGGATGCGCGGTGAGTCCCCGGAGAGGCCTGTCCTTTGGGAGAACCCCTGATTCAGGGTTAGAATCCAAGCGGGCCCTCTCCAGAGGCTCCATTGTCACTGTGTTCAAGGCTGAGCTGAGTAGTAGCCTGAGAAAAGTCAGGGAAAGGAAGGCTGCAAGCGTGGATAGCCATGGGTTTTATCCAACTCCAGGAAAATGTGGGGATGGGGATGGCCACTGCTACTCACTCTGCATGAGAAATTGGGATGATTGAGCTACAGGGACAGAAGAAGCAGGACTTTTTGTTTTCATACCATTAGTGGCCTCTTTCTCAGGAATGGGTTGAAACTATAAGCCCCTAGAAGGCTAACCAGGTATTGCAATGACATCTTTTTTTTTTCAAGAAAGATGGTTCCAGTTGAGAGCTGGGAATCTCTGCCACACTTTTTGTTGGCAGAGAGGGCACCTAGTTAGCTTCAACAAATATTTATAACTAGATTACCATGTGTCGTACTCTGGGCTGTTTTAGGGGCACAAAAATGAAGAAGACAGGGTCCCTTGGGCGTGGAGGGGCAACGGACTGGTCTCATATGGGCCAGATTTTCAATCAAGATTTACAATTTTCTGACACTAACGTGTGACCAGAGTTGTGAGTTCAAAGAATCCAGTTGAAACCATGGATAGAAAAGTCCTTTAGTACAAAAGCTAAAACCGTAGAATATAGATAGTCGTAGTCCCACTAGTCTCTACACTGGCGGATTTGTGCAAATCCTTTTGATTTCTTTGGCTTCTGTTATCCAGCCTGTAAGATAGCGCTAGTCATGTCTTTCATCTACTCTAGAAAGTGGTGTTGATAATTGATCTAATACATGAGTTTGCAGTGTACGCATATCCTCTGTGGTCCACAGCTCACCTTAAATTAGTCATTTCCTATAAATGCAGACTTCATCATTCGTTGTTTCAATTCCTGAGTACAATCCCCATATATGATTTTTATTATAATCTGTAGTTGAGTTCCTTCTCGATCGGACACACACGTTCTCTGCTTTTTCATGTGTTTTCCACCCTAGAAATCATAGGCTATTCAGCTCCATTGCCTACACTTTTCTCTGTCTTCACAACTGTGGTCTTTACAGTTCACAGACCTCTTTAAAGCTCCCTGGCACCTCCAAAACTCCCTTTCATTCACTGTGTTTTGGGTCATGTGGAATATGAAATAGGAATGTCAGCCAGCAAACTGTATCTCTGGCCTCATAGAAATACATAAAGTCAAGAGGAAGTCCAGATGAAGAGAGCTTTTCCCAGTGAGCACAGTGCTGAGAGAAGGAAGGGCCAGGCCTGCCGAAGCAGGACACCCCTGCCCCAGGTATCTCCCTTGCCCTGTCCTGCTGCCAGCCTGGCTTCTTTACAGCAGGCTGCTCCCACGGTATGAAGTGCAAATGACTGGCGGCCTGTGTCTGGGTCTTTCTTTCCCCTGTGTGTGGCCGCCACCACTCTACACATGTTGTTTACATCCCCCCATGGTAACTCCCCTCGTTAAAATGCTGGTGTTGGCATTTATGTTGGCAGATACTGGAAAAAAATAAAAAAGTTGGGCCCAGACTGGGTTCTTTTCAAGGAAGAAGAAATCAGAGAGAAAGGAGGAACAGAATCATTTTCTCATAGGACTTTTTCTTTCAGTAACTCAGCTGTGCCCAGTTGAAGATCAGACTCCAAAAGGCATGAAACCAGGCAAGCTTTGTACACAGTTCCTTTCCCGTCCATCAGCTTTTGCCTAGATTGTTCTAGTTGGCACCAGAAGGACACTCATCATAAGAGAGGATCTTTTTCCTGCTTTGGCTGCAACCTTTGAATCGTTGCCTCTGAGCCAAGGTTCAAAACTAAAACAATTAACCAGCTGTCGTTATTATTAGCATTTACTTTGAGGGTGTATTTCGTATCACTGAAAGAATATGACCCCAGATGCCAACACAAGGATGCGCAAATGGTTTTTCCATCTCAAAAATGAACGTTTGCCTGGACCTCATGATCAAAGTAATTAATATCATTGCTTGTGGTGCTATCTATTATTGGGAAAGCTAGTTAAACACACTTCAGTAAGAAAGACACACTCACTGTTGATATTTACGTGCTGCTCTAACCCATGCGTCTGATGGGCAGGACTTCATTAAGAAACGATTTCATGGAAGACAAATGAAATACAAAGGAGACTTGATTTAGTAACAGGATTAGTCTTCCTAACATAATGGGTATGCAGAATTGAATGTTACAGCTTTGTTGTGTAATGTTCCTTGTATTTTCTGCTCTTGAAGAACAGATTACCACAAATTTAGCAGCTTAGACCAACGCAAAGTTGTCTCATAGTTTCTGTTGTGCAGGAATAGCAGGTTAACCTGGATCCTCTGCCCTCGTCTCACAAAGCTGTAAGCCGGGGCTCAGCTGAGGCCCGTGCTCACAGCTGAGGCTCCTTCCCATGGGGGCAGAATTCAGTTCCTTGTAATAATAGGACTGATGTCCCCAGCTCGGAGAACCCACCCTTCCCGTTGACAGGGCTTACAGCTTGGCTGCTTCCATAATGTCACCGTTTTCAGGCTTTAACCCAATCTCCCATTTCATTAACACAAAGTCAGCTGATTAGTAACTTAATCATAGGAATGATACCCTGTCGTTTTCACTGTGCCCCCAACATACACATTCAAGGCGGGGCGAGTACTCCAGAGTGGAATCCTACAGATCTTCTTAGGAGTCTGCCTTCCATACTCCCCGGCTGAGCATTTGGCCAGGTTTTGTCCACTTGAGTCGTATCCTTCTTTTCTTCCTTATGTTGATTTAACTGTGCCAGAAAAGTTTAACTTAAAAATTCTACTCATTTATTATTTATTATTATTATTATTTATCATTTATTATTATTTATTATACTCATTTATTATTATGTTTTATATCAAGCATAGTGCTGTGATAAGTCTTTGAGATGGAACTTGCAAGCCTTCTTAATGGTTTTCAAGCAATACAATAATTTTAATTTTGTTTTGTAAAAAATAACATCTTGCTGGAGAAAGCAGCAAGCACATGGTTGGAAATATACCTCTGCACTCCTCCGTTCCAGTTAAGGTTACAGAAAATTATTAAAAAAGAGGATTGCAAGAAAGGAAAGGACATCCAATATGATCTGGCCGAACTGCCACCATATTTAGATTTATTTACTTCTATAACTGAGTTTTTACTCTTCCAAATGCTGTATTAGCCTCTGGAATAAGAAAGATGAAAATAATACACGTAAATGTGGGTCCCGCCTTCAAGAACTCATAATCTCCTGGGACAGGCGCTCTTATAACCGAGCATAAAACTGCACATGATCACAGAAAGCACAAGTGCCAAATTCACCCAGAGAGGGAGAGACTGGAGAACTGGGGAGAGGCAGACAGTGCTGAGTCTCAGAGGACTATGACGTTTACCAAATTGAAGGCATCACAGAAGCAAAGTAAACAACATAATTCAACTTCGACAGGCATTACTGGCTGGGATGCTTATTATGTGTTGGGCACCAGGGTTTCAAATACGTGTGAAACACAGCTCCTCCCCTTGAGGATTTGCTGCTTAGTTGGGAAGACACATGTAAACTTGTGGCAAACGCTGTGGGAGAGAAATACACAGTGGCTTGGAAAGGCATGGGAGCATGAACGCCGTGTGTGTCTCTGGGAAACAGGGGAGCATATGACAAAGCCAGATGAAGTTAGGAAGCGCATGTGTAAGAAGGGGGGAAACGAGACACTGGGGATGGGCTCGATCCACTGAAAGACCTCAACTGTGCCAGCAGAGATTGCGGATTGTCCAGGGAAGCAGGAGAAACTCTGAGCTGTTTAAGCAAGGAAAGATGGAAGTTCTCAAATTACCCTGCTTGGGTTCAGATTCTTGCTATAACCCTGACTACATCTGTGATCCGGGATAAATGGCTTATCCTTCCTAAGGCTCAGTTTTTGTGTCTCCAAAATGGGAATAATTCTATACACAGGAATAAATAAGATAACATATTTACAATATAATGTCCAGAGCATAGTATTCACACCATAATTCAGCTATAATGTAATAAGGATCACTATAGTATATTATTATTGCTATTATTATTATTATTTTTATGATCAGATCCATGGTTTAGAGGAATTCCTGTGGTGATTTTCTTAAGGATTAGCTGAGGCTTGTGCTTCTCAAACTGGGGAAATACAGAATAAATATAAAATACCTTCCCGATTTTACTCAAATATTTGGACAGCAATATGTTCAGATAAACATTGGTATATGATGGAATAAGATTAAAGAAGGAGGTGCTGAAGACATTTAGGGCACCCCATGGCTGAGAGTCCAGGCTCTCCTCCCAGGAGAGCTATTTGGGCACGATTTCAGCCTACAGTTGTACTGTGGCTTCTTGATTTTTAATCTATATTAATTAAAATATAATGGGGCTTCCCTGGTGGCTCAGGAGGTAAAGCGTCTGCCCATCTGCAACGCGGGAGACCTGTGTTCGATTCCTGGGTCAGGAAGATCCCTTGGAGAAGGAAATGGCAATCCACTCCAGCACTGTTGCCTGGAAAATCCCATGGACGGAGGAGCCTCATAGGCTATAGTTCATGGGGTCGCAAAGAGTCGAACATGACTGAGCAAACAAAATTGAAAAATTTAGCTCTCCAGTTTTTCACATCTTATTTCAGCCACTCAATAGCAGCTACTGNATGGCAATCCACTCCAGCACTGTTGCCTGGAAAATCCCATGGACGGAGGAGCCTCATAGGCTATAGTTCATGGGGTCGCAAAGAGTCGAACATGACTGAGCAAACAAAATTGAAAAATTTAGCTCTCCAGTTTTTCACATCTTATTTCAGCCACTCAATAGCAGCTACTGGCTACTCCAATAGAAGAACAGAGAACATTTATTTTCCTCATTGTAGAAGGTGCTGTTGGACAACTTTAGTAAGACCATTATACAATAGATCATAGTTACTCTAAACCCATTTCAAAAAAAGCAGTGACATTGAGGATGGAACAAAAGGGATAGATTTGAAAAATAGGACTGGTAAGACTTGCTCTGGGGCCAACCATCCAGTGAAGGGAAGAGAGTGAGGGGAATTGAGAATCATTCCTAGGTTCTGCTGTGTGTTAGGTACTCAAATAGTTAAAGAATGAACAAACAATTGAACGGAAGAGCAGATTAGCAAATATAATGAACTTTGTATGTATGGTGATATTACTATATAATGTGGGAAAAAATGAAAATGAGGTTGGTTTGAGTGAAATGTGATACTTGTCATAGAAACAGTTTGTTGGAAGTGTCTGGGATATGAAGTGGCAAGTGGACACAGTGGTAAATGGGGTATTGGCTCTTAGGAGAGGCATTTGGGCAGAAATAACACATTTGATGGTCTGTGATGCCTCCACTCCTCATTCTTGAATCACTGTGATTCCAAAGTTTCCGTTCCTAAAATTTCATCGACTTCCACATTTCTTACACTTACTTAGATACCCAACAATCAAAGCTTTTTGTTGGCTTGAAGTAACAAGTATTAACTCACCAAGCTGAAAACCCCTCCAGCCAGAACAAACAAACCAGGTATCTTAGTTCAAATAACCTTATTGTCAGAAGTTTATTATTTTCCCTGGGTTTCTTAAAATTCTGTAAACTCCTAATTCTGGGGTTCCAAAGGCCCTGGATTGAGACAGGCCTTGCAAGAGATGATCAGTGCAGCCATCAGAGAAGATGCGACCACCTAAAGGAAGATTGCACGTCCCAGCAGAAGTCAGGAACAGCTGTCTGTAGAATCCCAGCACCCCAACTCATTCCAGAGAGGCTTACTGTGAGTTCAATTGGAAGAGTCCCAAGAAATACACTGTAATGCTAATGCAAACAACTCCCAATTAGAGGAGCCTTCAGGGGCCACTTCCCCAGGCCTAAAACAACTGTTTTCTTGAGGCCAAGAGGAAGCCAGAGGTTATCTAAAGACTAGCCTGGAGACTGGGTTAGCCACTTGGCCACCTTCCTCAAATTCCCATCATGCAAGAGCTTTTAATACATATCTCCTTTTTAGTTGGAACTTTTAATCTAATCTGCCCAATTGCTGATGCTGGGTGACCCAGAAACTCAGCATGATTTGGGAGAGTGACTTGGGCTTGGCATAGTCTGGACAGATGTGGTTAATACCTATGGACAGATGGTGTTCATCCGGTAAAATCAGGCACGTTATTGTGTTAATTAATCCAAGTGGGACCCTGAAAATACAATATTAGCTGAATTTTCTGTCTAGCAAGGCGATCGGTGCTTTCCGTTGGCTTAAATTGGAAAACTTGATGTCCTGGCGTAACCAGGGATGTTCTGGATTTTTTTTTTTTTTCCCATAAGGAAAAGGTTTTGATAAAAGCAAAAAGGCAGAAGTGCTAATGGAGCTAATTTAAAGGTAGAGGCCCTGCCCCCTCGAGGAGGGCCAGCAGACATCTGCAAGGAGTCCAGCATCCCTAAGCAAACCCCAGCTATCCCCCGGCTTTAGCTGGGAAGAGGCCATAAAGTGGTTCTCACTTTAAATTAGTTCAATTAGCACTTTTTTTTTTAAGGCATAAAAATGCTTTTATTCAAAGAGTGGCTTTCTTCCTTTTAGCAACCTGTGTGTTAAAAAAGATTTCTCTGGGCTTGCGTTTCACCATTTAGCAGCTGTTCCTGCTTAAGAAGTACCGTTTCTCTCCTTTTAAGGAAGGTCAAGCAGTCAGGGGGTTAATTTCCATCCGTTCCTGCCCCTCTTCCCCAGCCTTTTAAACATGTCACATGCACTTACGTGGGGATAGAACGGAGAGAAAATGATAACTTATTTTTAACTTATGGCTGCAGAGTCTCTGTGTAATTGCCAGGAGGCGATTTGTATATAAAAAGAGGCTGGGTTTTGTACTCAGGCAGACTTGAATTAATATCTTAGCTCTGTACCAAACTAGCTGAGGAACTTTTAAACTCAGCTCTTCATTGGTAAATGGGAATAACCGCAGCTACCTCACTAGTTGTGAAAAATGAATCATTTGTGTTGATGGCTCTGAAGGATCAGATCCGAGGCCTGGGGCCTGGTAGGAAGAATCCCCAGGAAGTCCTAGCATTTGTCCTGTACTAGGCACTGTGCTGAGTCCTGTCTGTATATTGATATGACCTCACTTCTCCCTTCCTCTCACCCCAAGAGGTTGGTTTGACTCTTTTGACTGTCATTTGAAGAAGCTAAGGTTTGGAGAGGCATTCCAAACCACCCAGCTGGTGTTCAGTTTGTCTAGGGCTCAAAACCAAGATGGTGGATTTTGAAACTTTGTGCTGCTCCCCANCCTGTCTGTATATTGATATGACCTCACTTCTCCCTTCCTCTCACCCCAAGAGGTTGGTTTGACTCTTTTGACTGTCATTTGAAGAAGCTAAGGTTTGGAGAGGCATTCCAAACCACCCAGCTGGTGTTCAGTTTGTCTAGGGCTCAAAACCAAGATGGTGGATTTTGAAACTTTGTGCTGCTCCCCACTCTGTATAAATACGTGTGGCTGTTCTGTGTCCCCACAGTGAGCGCGATGAGGTATACAACAAACACCTTAAGAAATGCTTTCAGCTTCCGACTCTGTATAAATACGTGTGGCTGTTCTGTGTCCCCACAGTGAGCGCGATGAGGTATACAACAAACACCTTAAGAAATGCTTTCAGCTTCCGGCTCCTTAGAGCACATCTCTCGTTCACTCAAAACCATGTCTTCTCCAAATGTAGGTCCTCTCCTCTCCCTTTTTGTGTGTGTTTGCTGTGAACCTCTTTTTTTGTCCATTGTCATTGTGATTTCCTTGCTCTTTATGAAGGCGGAAGAGACGAAATTTCAACAAGCAAGCGACGGAAATCCTGAATGAATATTTCTATTCCCATCTCAGCAACCCTTACCCCAGTGAGGAAGCCAAAGAGGAGCTAGCCAAGAAGTGCGGCATCACCGTGTCCCAGGTAAGACGCCTCAAAGGGCTCAGCCCAAAGCCTGGCCGTGGTGGTGTTGCAGGGCAGGGTCTCGGAAGCCTGGCCTTCCTGAACTTTCATGCCGCATAAGTTCCATCAACTAAAGCCTTAAAATGGCAAGGTCAGCTCATGGTGTGTATAAGAAAGTCTCCAGGGAAGGAACCGGGAAAAAACAGCAGAAGTAGGAGACCAAGTGGAGTGCAGTTAAAGCAGGGCTGGAGCTCCCCGCTCTGTGCGCCCCCTTTCTTCAGATAGAGCAGGGCTGGAGCTCACCGCTCTGTGCGCTCCCTTTTTTCAGATAGATGAGCATTTCTGCATTGACTTGGAGAGCTACCAGCACTTCTCATGTCATTTTCTCAAACAGGGTCAACTCCTTGGCCCGTTTTTTTTTTTTTTTGCCCAGCTCAGGAACTTTTTCAGAGTCAGTGAATGAAACTTTTAAATGAAAAGTTCACGTGTCCTCTCTGGATGTCCTCACTCTAGCTGATGGAGTGTAGGAATTTTAACATGTCACTATGATTGCACTGGAATGATGGCGCAAAATGTCACTGAGTGTCCCCTTTCCCCCAAGAGCAATAACCATAAGAGGTGCCTGTTGACGTGGAAAGATACATGACATAAAACTTTTATGGACCTGGAGTCTTCAGCATTAATATGAAGCAGAAAAGGAGGCAAGTTTTATATGTATCTACTCTTTTTTTTTTTTTTTTGGCTACACCACGTGGCTTGAGGAATCTTCATTCCCCGAGCAGAGATTGAACCTGGGCCCTCGACAGTGAAAGTGCTGAGTTCTAACACTGAACCAGGGAGTTCCCCATCTACATTTTGTCTACTCAAAGAATCCATCCATACGTCTTATTTGATTTGAACCTCAAATGCCACCACCAGTCTCAGATGAGACCAGTAGTGATAGTTCTGAAATCTCTCAGAGAAAGTTTTCCTCAGCATTATGTCACATGCCAAAGAATTAGACGTACTGGTATTTACAAAAAGGGTGAGAGGGAGGGGGAATTGGAGAGAAGAGGCCTACTTTAGTAAGAAACTTCACTTAACGTTTTCCAAAAGCAGTAGGTGCTGTTTTGTGAGCACCTATACTTCTTGAACTGAAGCCTGGCTTCCGCTGCTCCCCGCCAGGTGCTGGTTCCTCCTTAAGCCTGTGTTTAGCTTAAGCAGAAGTGAGTCTAGTCAGAATAAAGAACTCCACACGGAGGGTCTGCAATGAAGACGTTGCTAGGGTCTCCCCAGCATGCTGTGGGTGATTTTGCAGCAGTCTCGAAAACCTCCTTTCAGACAAGTTGGAAATGATTGCCTTATCCTTTTCAACATGGACCTTCCTCAGGTACTTGCACCCCGCTGAAGGTCGTTTCTAGTCTTGGCAACCCTAGGAAAGTAAAACATCAGTGGTCTAAATTCAGGTGGTCTGCTATTATCAAGGTTTCTAATCATTCTCGTCCAAATCTAGACCCATTATCCATAAGAAAAGATAGCTGATGTTTTTTGATACTTGCTGCATTTTTGCAGAATAGTTCCAGGTATGAACCACATCACAAACAGTGAATTTCAGTCATGGGGTATTCTGCTATTAAAGTTGAAAATCATTATATTGTTTGAATTCAAAATCTGGGACTTGGGAATTCCAAATCCCTATTGAAATAGAATGAATTCTCCAGGATCTAGTCTGCATTGTATCTGAACAAAAAAATGGAATCTTGGCCTATTTCAGGAAACTTTGCATCCTTCATTATGGAAATCCAGGGTGCAAACAGTTTGTTTATTGAAGTGATTTAAACATATATTGCATCACCTTTGTCTTTTCCCATCCCGAGGCCATATCATTCTACATTCCACATTGCATCATTTCTTCCCAATCATAATCAGACTGTTTTACCATTGCTGAACAAGTTTCAGTGGGAGACAATGTGGTATCATAGGAAGAACCTTTGCTAGGAGCATGTTGAACCATGCTGAGTCAATCATGGGATTTTAGGGAACTCATTCTTTCTATTTGGGTTTTAGTTGCCCCATCTATCAGTCATGGTTGGTTGGACCACATGATATACTAAATCTCTGTCCCTTGTTCTCAAATCTAGGAGATGCCTTTGACTGTCTTCTTGGGTTCTTTGTTTGGTTTTGTTTGTTTCTTTGGGTTAATAATAACCCCTCCATCTTGGAATTCTCCTACTTTGGCTTCCTTGACAGTGTTCTCTCTGGGGTTTACTCCTTCCTCTTAGGCCACTCCTGCTCAGTCTTCTTAGAGGGTCTCCCATCTCTTGCCTGGAAAATCTCATGGACGGAGGAGCCTGGTGGGCTGCAGTCCATGGGGTCGCTGGGAGTCGGACATGACTAAGCGACTTCATTTTCACTTTTCACTTTCATGCATTGGAAAAGGAAATGACAGCCCACTCCAGTGTTCTTGCCTGGAGAATCCCAGGGACGGGGGAGCCTGGTGGGCTACCGTCTATGGGGTCGCGCAGAGTTGGACACGACTGAAGTGACTTAGCAGCAGCAGCAGCATCTCTTCATATCCTGAAATTATTGTTGTTTCTTCAGCCCCATCTCATCATGTCCTAGCCCATTCACTATATCCTGACATACATTTTTTTTTAAAATTCACTTACTAATGAGCCTTCCTTTGATTCCCAAATGAAAATATGTTCACACAGAAACCTCCATATGTTTATATAGATATATGCGTGTACATATATATAGATAGATACGGATGTATCTGAATCACTGTGCTACACACTTAACCCTAACACAGTATTGTAAATCAGCTATACTTTATTGTTTTTTAACTTCTTGGGCCTCACCCCAGTCCTTAATAAGAATTTCTATTGGGAAGGAGGGCCTTCCCAGGTGGCACAGTGGTAAAGAGTCCACCTGCCAACACAGGAGATGCGGGCTTGATCCCTGGGCTCGGAAGATCCCTCAGAGAAGGAAATGGCAACCCACTGCAGTATTCTTGCCTGGGAAACCTCACGGACAGAGGAGCCTGGCGGGCTGCAGTCTCTGGGGTCACAAAAAGAGTCAGACACAACCGACCACACATGCGTGAATGGGGAGTGGGAAGAAGAAGAGGAAGCCAGGACTCTCTCTTAATAAGCCCTCCAAGAACTCCTGACTTTGAAACTTTGAAAAGCACTGTTCTACACACTTAATTGGAGTGATCCCCTCCTTGCTCACAGCTGCAAATATACTTCTCTTAGAATATCCCCACGAGACTTCTCTAGAGTGCCAAACTCATATAATCTCACTTTCCACGGGACTTCACCGTGGCTCTACCCATGCCGGATTGTTCAGAACGTGAATCAGGCCTCTCCCTGAGAATCTATGATTCCTTCTGCATTGGTTGCCTCATACTGTCAGTCATATATGTACTCTAGCACCTAGCACATAGTAGACCCTTGTCAGTGACTCTTGCACAGTGAATTATTGAAAGCTCTGATTCTATACATTGTTGAGGGCATGTGATAGCCCCCTAGTGGTTCATGTGGGAAATGCCTGAATTGACCCAGCATCTTCCCTATATATGAGGATCCGTTCTCCTGTTGAAGGTAATCATCTAGGGATGGTCCGTTTTCCACCCTTTTCCTTCTCACCTTTCTCTCGTGTAACTGACCACAAGCATTTCCTCCCCTCCTCAAGTCATTCCAAACTATCTTCATCTTTCCCACTTGCTTCCAGCTCATCCAGTTGCCTCAGAAAAAACTCTCCCTACCTCTTTTCCTCGGAGAAGGCAATGGCACCCCACTCCAGTACTCTTGCCTGGGAAATCCCATGGACGGAGGAGCCTGGTGGGCTGCAGTCCATGGGGCCGCTGAGAGTCGGACACGACTGAGCGACTTCACTTTCACTTTTCACTCTCATGCTTTGGAGAAGGCAATGGCAACCCAGTCCAGTGTTCTTGCCTGGAGAATCCCAAGGGCGGGGGAGCCTGGTGGGCTGCCGTCTATGGGGTCGCACAGAGTCGGACACGACTGATGTGACTTAGCAGCAGCAGCACCTCTTTTCCTCTCTGTTCCACCTAAAAGGAAAAAACCAACCATGATTATGATTGATTCCTATGAATAGTGAAAGTTACAGCAAGAAAAACATATGAGTTTGAGAATGAAATGAGATAGGCTGCAGTCCTTAAATGGACTCAGAAGTGTCTTTCCTCTTCTAGTTTGACTCTTGCTGTAGGCACTAGCATTTACAATAAATAAACCTTTTTCTGAATTTTTTTTCTCTTGTTTACTAATATTACAATGATATGCCTTGATTTTTACAACAGAGGCTTGTCATTTCTTCTATGGTATAAGCTGTTTAGGTCTATTAGGGGATAGCCGTATAAGATTTAAAATTCAGCTAATGCATTTTAAAAATAAATGTAGTTTTGTAAGAATTTTCTTTATGTGCCATTGTTAGGATAAATTAAGTTACATGTAAAGCTGTGGTACATATGTTACCAACTTTTCCTTTCCTCATCAAATTCATGGTATGTTTTGTAGTTGTATAAAATCACAACATTTTAGTTTGAAATCATATCTAGAATATGGAGTATGAAACTCTTCCTAAAGCAGGAATCATGGGAATAGAACTTGAATTTCACTGTGTTTCTACTTGTCTCTGGCAGAGGTCCTTGTGTAAAGGGAACAGGTAAGAATCAAGCCAGGACAGCCACTGTGAGCCACGTGAAGAAAATAAATCAACAAATGAAAGTAAATTAGGTTTATTTTATGTTTTGGCATTAACATTTAAAGCCTGAAATGCAAAGGAATAATCAGTGCTATGCTTCAGATTTTCCTTATATAGATAACGCCAAGCTTCACACAAAACACTTAGTGAAATTTATTGGATTGGATTATATTGATCCTAAGGTCAGTAGTAGTACAGTGCAAAGAACCTAGTCCATATTAAAGTTACTTAACTAATAAAAATGGGAAATTAATCCATCCATGAAAGCACCCGTATGTTGATCTAGATTTATATGGATATTTAAAGGTCTGTGTATTTTCATTGCCTAGAGTCAGCTTTAGCATTGGTAAGTAACAAGCATTTCTCCTGAAATGCTTAGTTTTTTCAGTCATATATTTACGAGGTAAGCAGATTTAAAATGCTTGCCCTAAAGTAAAATGGTCCTAGTTAAATGAGCAGCTCCCCATAGAAAAATCTTTGTCGCAGTGGTTTTCCTAGATTGTGTTATATTAAGCAAGGGAATCTCATTTTATATAGTTGTTCCTCTCCAAATGCTTTCTTCAGGTCTTATCATTGATGCTGAGAAATCAGAGCTGGGATAAGACCAATGAAGCCCATCTCATAAGCTCTTCCCTCTGAGATGTGTATGCAGGAGGAAGTGGTAACTTGCTCACCTTCTCTTAAATCTCTCTAGGTATCAAACTGGTTTGGAAATAAACGAATCCGGTACAAGAAGAACATAGGTAAATTTCAAGAGGAAGCCAATATTTATGCTGCCAAAACAGCTGTCACTGCTACCAATGTGTCAGCCCATGGGAGCCAGGCGAACTCACCCTCAACTCCCAACTCAGCTGGTTAGTGTTTTCTTTGATCTGGGGGAATGGGTCTCCATTTTTATATGTGCTTTCCCTACGTTGGTATTTTCTTGTTTTGGATGGGTTGACTTGTGCGTTTGATTGTCTTTTTTATCATTGATACTACTTTGGGTTTTTCTTTTTCTTTTCAAAACGCAATGTGTTTTGCTGTTTATAAGATAGACTTGGCTGAGGGTTTGCAGTCATGTGTCTATTTAAGTTGGACAGAGGTAAATTGATTGGTTTTGATAAGGAGACCTCTAAATTCTCCTTTCAGAGATTTTAATAAGTAAGCTTGACTTAATACTTTGAGGTAGTCTCTTGGGGTTCACACATTTCATTTGTCTCATATATCTATTTTGCTGATCCCATCACATGTCTGAGTCATTTACTGCCATGCATTCTACGCAGGAGTATTCACCCTTCTTTAAACATCTCGTTAGAATGTTCTGGTCTGCAGAGCCAACTATGATTATTGCTATCAATTGTTTATTGTTGTTTACTGTTTTATTGTGTTGGTTTTCTTTATGTAAACTACAAAGAAAATTGCCAGTCATTAATTCAAATGATCCAGATTCCAGTTTTCCTACTATAGTATCTATCATGTGCTATGCTCCTGACTTTATTTTAGTACATGTGTGTTATATCAATAATTTCAGAGTTAAGGCTAACATATTTTAGGAGTGTGCCAGTTCTGAATTTCCACATGTGAAAAAAAATCACCTATAATACATAAAATATAACCTTGGTGTTTGTACGCTTGGTATTTATGGAAGGTATCCATGCTGGTGGTTTTTTAAAGGGAAAACCAGAAATAGTTCTTATTAAATAATTATTTATGTATTAATAATTAATATTAATAAAAGGCAGATTACAATATTTCTCCTCATAGTGAACCAGATGCATTGATTTTGGCTATGGGGTGCAATTTAAGAAAATTGATGCCTTTAACTTTAAAAGGTCACAGATTTAAATATGTTACATCATAATATGCCTTTTCAATCTAATTTCTAACATTTGGGGGGTATGTGGTATCTTTGACCTCTCAGCTTATTTGCCCACTAAAATAAGCCATCTTTCTGCCTTATGGTAGATTGTTATTGGAGATATATAGGGCTCCACACACTAATGTTTTCTGTCAGCTTCTAGACACTTCTAATTTGTTATCATAAGGTTCTCCAAGTCACAGGGCTATACCATAACAGACTTCTTTTGTTTAAGTGGAATCATGCAAGAAGAATGGCCTGGGCTTTGTAAACATGGATATGGTAAACGACAAGGTAGAATTCAATCCAGTTTTACTTTACCCAGCACTCCAGATTAGGTAACCATAGGGAGCATATTTGCTTTTTGAGGTTTTGTGTATGAGTGTGTATTTCCTTCTTTTCTCATCAAGGTTTTATTGACAAAGGATCCAGGCTAACAGGTTCAGCAACCAGAGAGTTTCCTTCTTTCCCATCTGGTCAGTTATTAAGCATTTCAGACCCAACAGCACCAGTTGAATTGCACTGCTAGGCAGACATTTTCACTTGTCTCGGTGGAAGAAGTTTTATTCTGTCAACATTAGCAAAAACACACTCAACACTCTTGCAAAGGTTATCATAATGCAAAACAGATATAAAAATGACTTTTTCCTGTCCCTGATATATCTGCCTCGCAGATGGCTTAGCATGATTTATGACTAGTCCTTAGAAGGGCCCCATGGACTCCCTTCATTACTAAGTCCGTAACTTCTTTATTCTTTCCTAAAGCACTTAAAAAGAGAAAAGTAAGCATTTTAACCCCCTCGTCTGTGTTTAAGAATTATGTTGGCTCTCTTGGAACGTCAGTCTATGATTATAGTTTTCTGAGGAATTTTTCTGGTAGCTTAACCTTCATGTGACTATTCTGAGCACAAAATAAATTATTATGGAAAATTTGAGCTAAGCTTTCCAGTGGTGCCTGAGTTGTTGGAAATAATATGCAGAGAAATCTCTTTGTATTTTTCTAAAATAGAGACAAAAGAAAATACTATTGTGTATGTGCAATAGCATGAATTTTAAAAGATAAATTTTTAACAAGAAAAGTTATAAATGGGTTTTTCTATATTTTCTTTGCTCTTAATACAACCCAAATCTCTACTCAAATAAAGGGAGAACTTTCAGCTTGTCACATAGTGCATTTATAATGTTGTATACCAGCTCTTTGAAAATGATGTCAAAGAGTAAATGATAACTAATATAGCAAGTTTTACATAAGAGGGTAGTAAGTGGAAATATATTTTGTTTGAGTTTGAAGTCCAGAGTTCTGAAACCTGGAAACTTTTTATATCCTCAGTATCGAAGCAGGAGTTTTTCCCAGAAGCTTTACTAAATATAAATACTTATTTCTACTGCAAGATATTTTGCAAGTAAATCTTCTTCCTTATAGAGGCTTTTGTGTGGAGAGCAGTATGTCACCGTCTTTATTTAGGCCACTTCTAAATATTCCTCTTTGTTGTTATATGCCCAGCCTCCTATTTCCTTAGGCATGATTCATAAAAGTCACACAGGGCTAAGTCCTGTGAGGAATTAGCAAGCATTTAGAGATACTTGGAATACTGCATATTTTATGCCAGCAGAGCTGGGCAAAATGGATGGAACAAGGATGAAGAATAGAAAGAAGACAAGAAAATTGTTTTGGGGAAAAAATGGGGACCAATTGAAGCAATAGTTATAACCCTGGGTCCATAATTCTTCTGGGGTGAACTAAAGTGATGCCTTTTCAATTTCGTATTTTTGATGGAATGATGAAAGCAAGAGTTAATATCTCAGAAAAATAAGGCCCTTTTAGGAAGGTTGGATTATCTACTGGGAAAAGTTGGAGAACTTCTTAATATCCAAGAAGAAAGAAATTGGCTTGTGTGTTATAGATATTTTCTGTAACATGGTGTCAACATTGGTATTAGCTCAGCAGCCCCTGATTTTTTGAGGCTCAGAACCCAGAGATTATTTTGCTTAGCTTTGTGTGTGTGTGTGTCAAGGACAACAGAGTCAGCCGTGACAGTTCTTCCTCCGACCCTATAGTGGCAAGCTCTAAACTCTTTAATATAGTCTTATTGTACTCCTGAAAGGAAGTTTGGTGTTCTGAGGGACTGGTGGAAGATTATCATATTAAAATCTCTGGATGCTGGCTTCCTAACAGGAGTTGATGTGTCGTACACATGGCTGGAGAGGAGACGACACAGCCGGAGAAGTTTACTAACACTTACACTAAATCTCCAGAAACCTCATGGTTTTGTTTTTTAAAACCAAGTGAAAGAATTTATCCCACTGATGTTTTCTGCTGTGTTCCTTCTTCCCATGTTTCTACCCTTAATTTCTAAGTGGAAGATGAAAACACAAGCCTCCTGGAATTGGAGCTCTGCACATGTACCACTACTAAAGGGATTTCATACTGAACTCGATAAACATTCCCTCTTGTGCTTTGCCCTGAGTAGAAGGTAACAATGATTATTTGACTTTGAGAGGGGAAAATCATGGAAAATAGAGAAATGAGCATGATGGAGTTGAGCTTACATTGAGCAAACAGCTCTGTCTTCCAGCCTTCAAATAGTACGGGAGTCCAGTCTGATCAGACTGGCTACTAATCTGTGTGGAGCTTTGATGTCTAGACTGCAGAATTTAAGGCAACACTTGCCATCAGTCTGCTTCCTAAAAATGCTGTGAATTATAATGAGCTAATATTTTTAAACACCTTGAGTTCCTTAGGAAGGAAAAGGAAATGCATTTTTGTTTTAGATCATTGGTTCTCAGTTGGGGTAAACTTGACATTTTTGGCTGTCACAGTCATTGAGGGTAGGCGTTCCTGGCACCTGTTGGATGGAGGCCAAGGATATGTTTGACCATTCCTCCACAACGAAGAATTATCAGGTCGAAAATGTGAATAGTGCCAAGGTCAAGAGATTCCGCTCTGGGTTTAGATTTTATGATTATTATACCTTTTTTTTTTTTTTTTTTTTGGATTTTGAGGTTAGCTGAGTTTTTGTTTTTGTTTTCTGAAGAAATTTAATTCTGGAAACTCTTTAGAGTAAAAAAAGAGTGTTCAGCAAATTGTCTTGTGGAAATGGATGTTAACACATCTCCACGTTATGTCTGAGTGACCAAATGCATCAAAAGCCATAGGTGATCTGTTACTTCTGTTTAGTTGAGTGCAAATTTAGTTTTGTATATGCCCCCAATGTCTAGAGTACAGTGTAAATGAGCCACTTGCCTCCCTTCCCAAGCCAAATTCAGAACCATTTAACTGGGAAGCATGTCTTAAGACTGTGCTTCTAGTCTTTGCCATTACTTTATAGCCACTGGCAGGTAAGGGTTCAGACTGACATTCTCAGCAAGCCAGGTAATTCTGTGTTAGTTCTTTGAGAATTCCACAGCACCTCTGAGAGAGCCCACGTCCTCTTTGTCTGTGATTCACATCCTTCCCAGGAGGTTATCCAATCTAGAATAAGCTCTTTCCAACTTCCAGGGCCAGATGAAGAATGTGTCTTCTCATCGTTAGTTAGATTTTTGCGTGGACTTGTGTCTGCTTTATTGCAGTTTTCATGGCACCCTAGTCTCTTCCCTCAGTGCAATCACTGCCCTTAGATACTTATCAGAGAAGCAGAAACCATGCACTGTTGTACACGGATGTGCAGACAATGAAATGCTGAAACAGCACGGCCAAAAGCACGGGGACTCCTGCAATTACTGCTCTGATCCAAATGCATTTGTACATGAAGTACATTGATATGCGCATATTTGTCTCTATGTACGTTAGGCAGCCAGACGTATTTACAATTTATCTGTGCACATATATTTTTTAAAATCATCTGTGTCAATTGCAGTGTCTGTCTTGTAAATGGCACATTCCGTGCCTTCATGGTTCTGTGGATGCCATGTTCCTTGGCATCCACATAGCCCTTTGGGGCTTTCTTCCGTTTCTCAGTCTGTGTGCTAATTTCCAATAAAGAGTCAACCAAGCATATAGAGTGTATGTTTATTACATGGCATTGGGTTGGGAGAGAAATAGCATACCTGAGCTTCAAACTGAATACTCTCAGGGGAAGACATCTGATTCATATAAACAATTATAATTTGGGTTCTTCGAGCTACTGGGTCTTGACTCTGATGCCATCTACATGTGAGCATGTGTGGTAATACTATCAAGGTATTAAATACTATTTAGATTATGTTGCTGTGGTTGAAAGAAAGATGTGAGAGGGATGTAACTATAGATCATATATTATATATCTTAACATGAGAATGTGATCTGTGCTATGCACTACTTCACCTACATGTTAGGGAGGACTGTTTGAGAGATTTGCACCACATTAATGGAAGGAAAGTCCACACCAAAGCCTCCACCCACTGGGTGTAAACCATACCTGATCAGATCTTGGACTTGTTTTGCCTGAGACCCAACTTTTCTAGTTCCTTTCAGATAAATTAAACCTAGAAATGTGTTTCCAGATGACATACACAAGCCATGTTGTGGAGCCATGAAAATGTCACAGTTCTTTGGATGGTGCTTGCCTTGTCCCCTGCCCCTCAAAGCAGTCCCTTTTTCACAGGAGAAGGAAGAGTCGAGGGTCTGTCTGGTAGGCTGCAGCTCACGGGGTCGTTAAGAGTTGGACACGACTGAGCGACTTCACTTTCACTTTTCGCTTTCATGCATTGGAGAAGGAAATAGCAACCCACTCCGGTGTTCTTGCCTGGAGAGTCTCAGGGGCGGTGGAGCCTGGTGGGCTGCCGTCTATGGGGTCACACAGAGTCGGACACGACTGAAGTGACTTAGCTGCAGCAGCAGCTACATAGCAGGATATTCATACTGAGCTGGTTCCTTGCATATGGATTAACACCCCAGAGAACGAGCAGGAAGGAGATGTTTCGTAACTTGAGGTTTTCTCCAGGTAAACTGTCCTCAAGTAAATCATCTGGTCACTAAGTGACTCTTTGCCTTGGAAGGATGAGAGTTTAGAAATCACCGCTGGTTAAATGGTCCTTCCATGGAACAAATAAACAAACAAAAAAACCCTCCTGTTCTGCTTAGCTGCAGCTCTCCCTGTGAGGTGAGGCAGTACTCTAGGACAGCACAGATCCCCATCTTGGGAGAAAAGAAAGAGTCAGAGCTGGGGCATGAATCGTTGTTGTGTGATTCCACACGGATGATGGTGGTCTCAGAACGCAAGGGCAGGAGTGCAGTTTGAGCACTAGAGGGGTGGAAAAAATAGAGTGGAACTGACCTGGGTCCCTGAGGTCTCTCCTTTTCCAGGCTAATGTCATGTTTTAACCAAACCTTGCACGTCAAGCTTTCTTTCCTAATGCGCTAAGCTGCACGATGACTTCAGAATAATAATAAGTTTTCCCACGGCCTTATGTATAGGTTGAGGGGGGGGACTAGGCTTACCATAGTGGAACCAGTGGAACCCGGGTGGTGCCTGCAGGCTGAGTCTGGGAGAAAACGTCATCTCTAGGAGTTGAAAACAGATGGTTAAATGCTCTTCTGGAGACCCACTTGATCATGATTTTTATAATTTCATATTTCATGCATGCCTGAGAATTCCTGGTTCAACTTCTGTCTCATCTTCCTCCAAAATGGCACGTGGCAAGAAGAGCATGTTATTCTCATATATTTTTGCAGTCTTTGTGGCTCTCTTAGACTGTTTGCCACCCAGAAGGGGACATCATCTTCTTTCTAGGAAATCAAGAATGTCAGTGACTTGCATCCCAGAGCCAGCCCGACTGTGCAGCGTTGCCTTCGTGCCCTCCCACCCCCAGTTGCTGCTCCCCACATGAGGGTAGACGGGTGAAGCATTAGCTTATTTAGAATCTAGCAGAGAGCTCAGGTGCTCCATCATGGTGGCAGAAGTATCATCAACCAGCCCATAGTCTCCAGCTCACGGTCCCCCAGCCAGCCCCAGAATTTTAGAGGCATGAAAGAGAGATCCAGGGGCTGGAGGCTGTCTCCAGTGCAAATAGACCAAGTTGAGAAGAATCCGTGTTTCCTTTCTCAGCTTACAGTTGCTAAGGGGAAGCAGTCCTACAGGCAGCTTGCAGGGAGATGTGGGCTTTACGTAGCATGAGCGATATGTGCCCTTTATTGCTTGCTCTGTTCTTCATGCTACTAACCAGACTCTGTTGATATTGTTTTGATTTTAGTTTTTGTTTGAGGGGGGTTGCTTTGCATGTCATTCTTCCTCTTGGCTGTTAGTTGCGGGGGTTGAGCCTTTTCCTTTCTATGATTCAGGTGCCTCACTCTTTCCTTTCCAGGTTCTTCCAGTTCTTTTAACATGTCAAACTCTGGAGATTTGTTCATGAGCGTGCAGTCACTCAATGGGGATTCTTACCAAGGGGCCCAGGTTGGAGCCAACGTGCAATCACAGGTAGGGACCCAGCCAATGTGCCGCCAGGTGAATGTCTTAGAGTCCAGGAGCCGTCAGTCGGACTGGCACTTCCTGCTTCTGTCCAGACAGAAAGAGACAGAGAGATGTAGAGACCAAACCTTACCAGCAACCCAACCAAAACAAAGACAACCACTGTCGTGGGGAATCGTGTCCACACTTTGTGAATGCATTTGGCTCTGGCTTGTCAGTCATACGAGGAAGGCAGAAGAGGAGCAAGCGTAGGGTGAGGTGACTGAGGCAGGAGGACCCAGTGTGTTCTTTGCTCACAAAAGGGAAAGGAAGGAGTTCAGTCTGTCGGCTTGCTTTCCAGGTTTCTTTCTGGTTTGTTGGTTTTTCCACACTCAACATTTGCCCGATATGGAGGTCATTAATGACTACGCGCACACGTACCTAAGTATCTCAGGTTTTCATTTTAGCCTTTAAAAATACCCAGTCAGGTTGACTAAACTCATCTTGGTAGTCATCCTTGAGGTCAAGGGACTTGAGCTTCTGGTGACAAGTCTGGTCCACGCTGGGAAACAAAACTCAAGTCATGTGGTGTAAGCCCTCAGCACTCCTTAGTGAGCAGCTTGCCTTCACGACAGCTCAGAAGCCATCCTTCTGTGTGAGCACACAGCCTGCCGAGCCTGGGTGAAGGTGTGTGCTCTGGGTCAGGGTTGCTAGGGCGATTCTGAGCCACGCCCACCCAGGGTCCCACCTGTGTGAGGAACAAGAAGCCTTGTGTGCCTGGAATAGACCGGCTGGCTGGTGGTTCAGCCCCTTGCTTTGGAAACATTGCCTGGCACCAGGTTTGAAGATACATAGTCAGACTTTGGCCCAGTGACTAAACAACTGGCCGTTATTTACGTCCTCAAAAAGACAGCATTAGTTCCACACTGTTCTCTCTGTGAGGTGGCGGGCTGGCCCTTCTAAACAGAACCTTGACTTTTATAAGCTCCTGAGCAAAGAAGTTATATAGGACGATCTGGAGAGAAGGGAAAAATCTTTCAGTCTCCCCAGTCACCCACTCCCTCTGTCTTACGCAACAGTAGTTTCATTGTTGGGAAACCCAACTTCCTTTGACCGTTTTTGTCTTGCTTACTAAGCTCAGCAGGGATAATGGATTTGGCAGAGAGTGGAGGCCCAGCCTCCTAATGGTTCCTTTCCCAGGAAGAATATCTCCAATGGTTGCGTTAATTTGGCGTGCCCAAATGGTAGCCTGTGTGGTGATGACCTGTATCACTTATCCTGCGTCTCTCTGACTAATCTCCTCTCTGTTGTTGTTCATCCGTTTAGGTGGATACCCTTCGCCATGTTATCAGCCAGACAGGAGGATACAGTGACGGACTCGCAGCCAGTCAGATGTACAGTCCGCAGGGCATCAGTGTAAGAAAACAAGGCTTCCCCCACCCTTTGTTTCTATTCTATCACTGCCAATTATTTCAAAGCCATAGGGCTCAGAATGCCACTTAGTAGGACTTATCTTAGCTTTACGGTCACCTAGTTTCTTGTTTCTGTATCAGTCATGCCATCGGCAGCATTCTACCCTCAAAAAAAGTGGCGATGGGGCAGGCTTCATGCAGGCAGCTGGCGTCTAGGGCTGTCACACACAATCAGTGTTTGCATGGCACCTGCGGCCACATGCTTTCAGCTGAGAGGGGCTGCCAAACAGGTGACACCTAGTACAGCGGTGGGAGATGTCGCCACAAGCAGGGACCTGAGAACCTGGTAGGGAAAGACCGGTAACCAGAATCCCTTGCATCCTGGTGTGTGGTCTTTACAAAAACACCTTTCTCCAATCTAAGGATGATTTTTTAAAAATTAACACAGAGGCTGGCGAGGTTGAAGGGGTGGGGAGGGGCGCAGACCATCTTCTACTTGTTCTTGGGTGCACTGGCGGCTCCTGACTAGCATGAAAATTCATAGCGACAAGCTATGTCGCACAGAGTGAAATCGATCAGACAGACACAAGGAGAACCGAGTGTAGATTTGGGACAGCAATCCAACTTGATTTCTCAGATCAATCGTCCGCTATCTCAGCAGCGGTGACAGCAAGCTGGGACAAGAGGGCAGTCTGGAAAAGGAGGCTGTTCTTTGGATCAGGGGTGATTTCCTAGGCTTTTAGAGGTCATGAGATGCTCCAGTAGAACTACTGGCTCTGAACTAACTAAGAAAACTATGATTGGATGATGGTGAGGTTTTTTTTTTTTTTTTTTTTTTTTCTCGTTTCTGTTGTTGGGACTAAAATACATTGGGGATGGGAGGAAAGAAAGGTGGGCATTGTATATTAGTATCATCCTCGCCTATACTAACTGAGGTATGGCCCCTGCAATGAAAATAGTGAGAGCTTTTCAACTCTACATTGGTGAAATTGTACATGACGATGGCCAGACTGGAAGGAAACAAGAGAGTACCAGCCGTTTCATCAGATGAGGAATGGTTGAAAAAATGAGGAATTCTTAACCTATTAAAGAGAAGGTTTGAATGGTAAGTAATAGTTTGAGACATGCTGCCATCTGTGAGATACTGGCTTCATTCTGAATGATCTACAGGGAGTAAGGTAGAATCTTGAGTAGAAACATTTCACTTCAACATCGGAAGGGCCTTTCTTACAGTCCGCGCTGTTCAAAGAAGGGGTCTCTTGCCTATGGAAGCCAAGGATTCCCCATCCTTGGAGCATTCAGGCATGGTTTGGCTAACTGTTAATACTTGGTCAGGATGTTGTGGAAGAGGGTTCAGTACCAGGTGGTGACTGTCTTGGTGACTTGCAAGGCCTCTTCCAATTAAGAATTCTTTATTTTCTACCTTTCTTTGGCAAAATCTCTCCTGAATTTCTATAATATTTGTCAAGTTTCTCTCTGGGAGGGAAGTGGGAGGTCAAAGCTGACCCTGTTGAACATACTCTGGGCACCTGTGTCTGTTTTCTTAGAAAGAGTTTCCAGAGTAGAAGGATTTTTCCCTTCTTGTGCTTATACTAATTATTATTCTTATATTCATGGCTGACTTGCCAGGTGCCTGCTTAGAAAAATCCAAGACAGTATGATGGAGAATTCTGTTCTCAAAAATGGTATTCCAAATGAATTAAGTTGTTCTGTGTTGGGCGAGGGGGGTTTGTTCAAGTACATAGGCATGTATACATTGCCTGGATCTTTTTGAGCTGGAATATAGGTCTCTCCATGAAAAGTTTTGCTCTGTGTGTAAGGATGAGAGGAACATGATGAAGGATAAGAGTGTGGGGAGGAGACTGTGGACACACTCAGAAAGAGAACTGAAGAAACTCTACGTGACTGGGCAGGAAGTTGAGCTGACAGTTCTGCTCTTTGGCATCTTTCCTAATTGAGCAGAAGAGAGCCGCCCTCAGACTCAGGGGGCTCACCATGGGCCCCGCTGACGTCATCTGGTGGGCTGGGAACCATTTCTGAAATAGTGTAACCACACATGTGCAGACTATCATGTCTGATTACATAAACCCCCCACAAAAATGGGGCTGGAAAATGCCACTTGGAAGAGTCTCATTTTGCATTAGTTTTTTTCCCCTGTGAACTGTGTTTATTTTATTTCAGGGTCTTTAGTGCTCAGGGTAAGTGAATCAAAGGCTGATCATAATATGGTCTGTTCTTTTGGTATCAATTTTAAGTTGTGTCACCTGCAGGAGACTAAGCTTGTCAGAGCTATTTTTAGAGAGTGGTATTAGATGCCGAGACATGTGTATGTACAGAGAGGCGTACTGGCTGCTAGGAGGAGAGAGAGAGAGAGAGAAGGGAGTGAGATGAGAAGAGACAAGGACAGGAATGAAAGATTTGAGCCAAGGAATAAAAATAAACAATTCCAAAACCCAAGGAGGCAATGGAATTCCCAGCTGGGCTCTGGATTGTGTTTCACTCAGTGGAGGACGTTTTCTGGGCAGCCTTTATCTGCTCTCCTGACTAGGTTTTTACAGCACCCACATCTTATCCAGCCAGCGTCTATTTTAAACCTCATAGAGTTCAGACCACTTGCATTAACTCAGCCCATGTTCAATGGGGTCACAATGTGTAGTGGCAAGAACCCTGCGCTGGGAGTTGAGAGACTCTGGTGCTTGTTTCTCTCATGTGTCCATGGGCAGGCATCAAACCTTGTCTTTTATAAAATGAGGGTAGGATTTCCCACTCTTAATACCTTCATGGCTGCTTTAGGGGAAGTGCGAAAATAGGTAGAAAATGGCTTGGCAAAGCATCAGTTGTTCCACATGAGTGCAGATGAAGTGTTATAAGTGATAACTTTCTAATTTGACCTTTTTCCTTCGTGTGAGCAGTTTTCCCAGTAGGTAGTTCCTAGTGAAGATAGGTTAGGACACAGTTATCATTTTTTTTTCTCTTCTGATGGAAAGGTATGCTTTTTAAAAGGATACAGAGTTAGACAAGGCTTAAGGAGCCCCTTCCTTAGCCATGGTGAGGGTTAAATTATAGCTCCTTAAGTGCTTTGTGTTCTCAAATGACAACGGGCAGTGTTTACTGGGCTTAGAGTGGTTCTAAGAGATGGAGGGAGATTATTGCACTTTCTCCGTCCATCAGACAGACTGAAAGATCACTTAGCTCTCAAAGCCACTCTTTCCTTTCCTTTCCCATGGCCGCCATCCTGCTTCTAGAAAAGTTTATTAGCTAGGCTATTGTGAATATTTCTTAATTACCATTACTGCCTTCAGTGTCTCCTTTCTCTTAGCCACATCCCCTGAATTTTGGCGTTCCTTGCCCAGAAATCATGAGCACCTCTCTATTGCCTACCTGAAAAAGTTCAGTCCCCGAGTCTGACATTCAGGATCCTCCACGCGCTGGCCCTGTCTACCTATCCATCCCCCTCATCCTGTCATCCAGTGATCTTTGGATGCCAAGCAATGTGGTCAGCCCATCTTTACCTGGCCACACACATCCCCCACCCTTCACACCTGTGTGTCATCTATGGAAATAGATGGAAATACTATATTATGGAAATACTATACTATGGAAATACTATATTACCTTCCTATATTACCTTCTTCCTATATTACCTTCCGTGTCCCACCCACTCCCCCGAGTCCCACTGACTGTCACACACCTAGCTCCACCTTACTGTTTGTCTTCTTAAGACTCCTTTCCCTCTTCTCTCTATCATACACATACATTCCCTTGCATTACAGATATGTGCACAGACACACTTTGCACTCTCTGTATTTCATTCCCAAATACATCTCCTAAAATGTATATGTTAGTTGCTCAAAACATGTTTGTTGAATGAATAAATCAGATAGAAGGAGACAAGTTACCACTGAATTTTAAAATGCCACATCTTATATACAGCTGTAAAGGATCCAGTAATGACTTTTCTCTTAAATGACTTACTAACTCACAATAGGCTCTCTTTTTAACTCAAAAAGCTTTTTAAGTATTCCTTTTTGGAAAAACTTTTTGACCAAAGCAAATTCTCTGAGAATAAGAGTCAGATCAGCATTAAATGAATTAAGCTGTACAGTGATGATATTTTCAAGAGAATTATCACTTTGAATTCCTTAATACTATCTTTCCTAAAAGAATACTAACGCATATATATGGAATTTAGAAAGATGGCAATGATAACCCTGTATGCGAGACAGCAAAAGAGACACAGATGTACAGAACAGACTTTTGGACTCTGTGGGAGAGGGAGAAGGTGGGATGATTTGGGAGAATGGCATTGAAACATGTATAATATCATGTAAGAAATGAATCGCCAGTCTAGGTTTGATGCAGGATACAGGATGCTTGGGGCTGGTGCACTGGGATGACCCAGAGAGATGGTACGGGGAGGGAGGTGGGAGGGGGGTTCAGGAGTGGGAACTTATATACACCCATGGCGGGTTCATGCTGATGTATGGCAAAACCAATACAGTATTGTAAAGTAAAAAAATTTTTTTTTAAATAGCAAAGTTTTAGCAATTAAAAAAAAAAAAACTAAAAAAATTAAATAAAATGAAAAAAAGAATCCCCTTACCAAAACCTGTTTGTGGGGTAGCCATCCACATAGCAAGAGAATATCTTTTCTTAAAAAAAAAAAATTTATTGAACCATAGTTGATTTACAATATTATGTTAATTTCTTCTGTACAGCAAAGTGGCTCAATTATACATATATATTTACACACATTCTTCTCCATATTCTTTTCCATTATGACTTGTCACAGAATGTGGAATACAGTTCCTTGTGCTATACAGTGGGACCTTGTTGTATATCTGTCCTATATGAAATAGTTTGCATCTGCTAATCCCAAACTCCCAGTGCTTCCTTCCCCTCCCCCAGTCCCCCATGGCAACCACAAGTCTGGAGAACATCAGTTTTTATGGGGTTCTCAGTGCTGTCTCTACCAGACTCTGGACCAGAACCTGTAGGAACAGGTAAAAGGTAGCAGCAGCCTGAAGTCAGGAAACTTGGATTCTTGTGGCTTTTCTTCTGGCAAGTCTCTTCGTCTCTATATCATTCATCTGTCAAATTTTCCCGGTGAATAAGCTCTAAGGTCCTTTCTGCTGCTGCTGCTAAGTCGCTTCAGTCGTGGCNAGGTAAAAGGTAGCAGCAGCCTGAAGTCAGGAAACTTGGATTCTTGTGGCTTTTCTTCTGGCAAGTCTCTTCGTCTCTATATCATTCATCTGTCAAATTTTCCCGGTGAATAAGCTCTAAGGTCCTTTCTGCTGCTGCTGCTAAGTCGCTTCAGTCGTGGCCAACTCTGTGCGACCCCATAGACAGCAGCCCACCAAGCTCCTCCGTCCCTGGGATTCTCCAGGCAAGAACACTGGAGTGGTTGCCATTTCCTTCTCCAGTGCAGGAAAGTGAAAAGTGAAAGTGAAGTCGCTCAGTTGTGTCCGACTCCTAGCGACCCCATGGACTGCAGCCCACCAGGCTCCTCCGTCCATGGGATTTTCCAGGCAAGAGTACTGGAGTGGGGTGCCATTGCCTTCTCTGAAGGTCCTTTCAGCTTAGTTAATTCTGGAGTCCTACAAGTATATTTTTTGATTTCTACTGTTCGCTTCAGGGACGCCAGACTCAACCGTAAGCTCCTCTCGCCAGACAACTTTTCCATCTGAGTTAGCCTCCACCATGCTTTCTCACTGCTCCGTCACTTACCCGTCTGATTGGAATTGAGGGAAGGAGAGAGCTTGCCCATGTGAACTTCTCCCTTTGAATTCAGAGATTTGTAGTGGCAGAAAGCATTCAGTTTTTAGAGTGAAATGATTTATTTTTAATTATTTTAGAATGTGACTTAAGTGAGTAAGTTCACTCCAATCCCCTCTTAAATATTGATAGATAACCAGTGTAAGAGTTTTCTTACTCAAAAGATGAAGTGAAAATGGAAATAAAGTGTTGGTATTCTCTCTATAAAGGCAGAGTGCCATTAACATCAGTTAATGACAGAATAATCTCATTGATTTTACTTTGTGATAATTATAGTTGTGGAAAAATAGTGATGAAGCTTTGATCTTTGTAAACCATAACGTACGTGTTTTTATTTTTGTTTTTTCTTTTTCCTATGTTAGGCAAAGGGGCAAAAAGACATTTACGAAGAAAATAAATCAAAAGTAGAAATTGGGGCAAAAATAGCGAACTATTTTCATGAACAAGTTTCAGGCATTTGGATATCACAGAGGTTACTTGGAATACTTGGCCACATGCCATCATTTTAATTTTTTCTTAACTACTTCTGAGAAACCTCCTTCCAGTTAAAGTATATAAGATGTTGCCACATGTGGAATTGTAGGGAATTGTGGGGAATGAGAATGATAATTAAAATCATATGCAGATCTTTAAAAACTCACTTTAATTATATGAAGTCTTAATTGTTATACTGAACCAAATGTGAATTTTGAAGATACTAAAACATTCAGATGTGCCCACAGTTAGTTGCCTTTGGGTTCCTCTGGTCCTATGGACAGGTAGCAGTGAGCAGCCCCAGGCTAGGGGGTAAAGAGTATGAGGACAGGCTTGAACACAGGGAACCAGTGTCTGCACGGTTGAAGGCAGGGGTACAGAGCTGGTGGACTCCTGCCTTCCAGAAGCCTATAGCCTGGTTCTTTCTGATGACAGAGCCAAAAGGAAACAGAGTAAGTCCCTTTAGCTTCTTATATGATGTGGCCTTTAAGCCTTAATACTATATCAACTGAGCATTTGAGAACAGAAAAGTATTCTGTTTGAGTCCACAGCAGTTGAAGCAAAAAAAAAAAAAATCCCATTACTGTAATTTCATACGTAATCTATTGGTTTTCCTCAGCTGCCAGGTAAAAGTCCTTATACGTTTAAAAGGTGAATGAGGCCAGATCATTCAGTGGCGTACAGTGGCATATTCATATATTTATTCATTCATTTACTCATATATTCATTCAATAAATATATCATCAATCGCATTTTCGACCTAAGGGAATGGGGCTACTTCATACTATATTCAGGTCAAGTTGGAGACCCTGATGCCAATCAGGATGTGTTTTAACTTTCAGTCTCACACTTTATTTGAGATTAGGTTTCCTGTTCTTGGAATACTAGGTAGGACAAGGGAACCAATAAATTCCGTAGCTTCGGAGGGGATTTGAAATTAAGTTATAAAGCAAAAGAGAGGAATTCAAGACCAACTAGCAATAGTTTGAGAAATCTACTCCCCTCCTGACAAAAATGTCACACCTTGGACTTATAATAAAGTAAGTATCCTTTTGGGGAGATGACTTTCTCTTTAGAAGTAGAAGTAGTCACAAAGAATTTTGTTGATCTCAAACCTAGTGATACAGTCAAGCTGAATGATGTCAAAGGCCTCTTCCAATATCCCTGTTCTTACAAGCATGATGTTTTTCCATTCCTAAGAAAATATGAGAGGAAAGGAAATTAAAAGCTATAAGGAAAGGATAAATTTGTACTTTTGGGAAGAGTGTCACCTATGGTATAACAATGGTACCATCCTGTTTTCACTGAAATTGATACGTTACCTCATCCTGCCCATTTGGGCCCACATGTGTCCCTGGACAGTCAGGCTATCCTTGTGCTAGGACCAGGTTAGTTGTTCCAGATTCAAGTCTCCCCTGCCTTCTGCTCTATAAAGAAAAAAATTACAACCCTCAAAGGGTAGTTTGTTTTTGTGGTTACTCCTGAAGGTGGCATAGCCCCTTAGACCTAAGTAAATATTAAGCTAATTAAATTGGCTGAATTCAATTGTGGGAAAAGTTAGTATTGGTTTCAGAAGATGGCCCCCTTGCCCTCTCTCTGGGAAAGAGTTTCATGTTCTTAGGCAAACTTATTTTCAGATAAAATATTAGACCTCTTTTAAAGAAAATATAATTGTTATTTTAAAATTTGGTACATATAAAAAAATCTCTATCTCTGGCTCTAATTGAGCTTAGGGAAATTCTATTCCATATCTTTAAATATTCTGCAGTTTCACAGAGATATAATGCAGAAGGCATGACTGACTTGAGTCTGAAGCAACTAACCAAATAAGTAAATGAATAAATGCTTTATTCAACACATTTATTAAGAACCTTCTGATACCCAGTGCCAGGAATACAAATATCAATAGGACATGGTTCTTGTACTTTGTAAAGTCACAGAAAGCTAGAAGGACTGGGAGTTTCCTGGTATAGTCCCAGCTTCTCTGAAAGCGAAGGACTATGGCACCAAATATCATCAATGTAATATTATTTTTAAAGAATTTGGGGAATGGCCATCATAAAAGGTATTTACATATATATAATATTCCTATCAACTAAAAATATATGCTTATAAACATGGATTGACTTTGCCATTCATTTATGGATTTGCAAGGTAACTCTGCCAAAGTTGTGCTTTCCAAAAGAAATTTTTTACACTGGTAGAAATTTCACTGATGTCCTGTAAGTTAACCATTAGCCACACGGGGTTGTTAAGTCCTTGAAGTATGGCTAGTGTGACTAAAAAATGAATTTATTAATTGTGTCTAATTTGATGGCTGGTGGCTGCCATGTCGGACAGAGCAATTTTAGAATCTCTGCCAGTCCTGTAGTGGTCACCAAAAGTAGCACAACAGTGTTCATGCTGTGAAACAATAGACTTCCTAACACAGAGCACAGAAAGGCATGCTTTCTGCTTAAATAAGCCTTTCCTTGTATAAATTGAACTCTATTAAAAATTAACCATATGCAAGAAGTTAACTCAGATTAGTGTAATAATGTGCTTTAAACACTGAAATAATTACATGAAGGAAGGTTGAAAATACAAATACATAAATACCAACATTTAATATGGTTCTATTTGCAGCAATTTCCAACTCTGTCCATTCCTAATCATCTAATCTAATAATTTTCCAAGCTTAAGTTAGACATGTCCTTGAATTCATCTTGATTTAAACCTTTCTTTATGTCTAAAAACCCTTTGGGAATCAGGGCCAGTCTCTGTTTTGGACCTCTCAGATGACCAGTCTTTGCTGGCAGCCTCTACTTAGATGTTCCTTCCTCCCAAGTCAGCATCCTTTGCAGCACCTGGGAGCTTGAGACCAGTGAAGAATCTCAAGCCTCACCCAAACTCTTAAATCAGATTTCACATGTTAACTAGATCCCATGGTGACTCCTAAGCACATGGAGTTTGAGAAGCTCTGTTCTAGTGAGTAAAGGCTTTCAACACTGCCTAAGATTTCCCTGAGAAAAGGAATTATGTAGCTATCTTTGCATTAAAGATTTTTTTTTCTTTTTTAATTTTTCCAGTTTTATTTTGAAATTTTCCAACATATAGAAAATTCAGAAGAATTTTATAGCAAAACTTACGTGTATACCTACCACCGAGATTCTGTCGTTAATGTTTTGCTCTACTGGCCTCATCACATACCCTTTCATGTCCGTATCTTTCTACCCATCTATCAGTCCATCTTTTTTTTTCTTTTTTTGATGCATTTCAAAGACAACAGTGTACTTTATAAATACTACTGGTATGTATATCATTTACAGGAGTTTGATATTTGTTTGTAGTTTTTTTCTCTTCTGAGGTAAAATTTTACACAAATGTAGAAACAGTAAGCCTATATTCTCTAAGTTTTGACAAATGAAATACACTTGTATCTAAATTTCTTACCCTTCCCTTTCTTGGGTCTACCCCTTTCTCATAGTTTACAAAACCATCAAAAAAGAAGCAAAAGGAAGCATGAACTGAGCACCAAGTTATCCACAGAAGAGCCTGTTCTTGTCCAGCCTGTCAGATGTTCCCCTCCTCTTTCCAGCCCTAGCTACTTCCCACCCCTTCAGTCTATCGCATACTCAAACAGGGCCATTTAAAAGGGAATAACATGGTTTATTCTACATTTGCTTTAGGTTCTGACTTGATGTGCCTGCTTTTAAGGCTTTTAAGACTTACAGCCCTCTTCCATACTAAGAACTTTCGAAATATATAGACATAGAGACTAACGATGTTTGGAAGTTAAATTATAGTATGATTTCCTCACTTGTAAGAAATTACATTTCTCCTCGTTTAATCTTTTGCCATTTCTTCCCCTTTTAGTTTGAAGTCAAATTCATTTGTTGAAACCTCCCCCAAACTGCTCTGCGCTTATTAGTTTTTCAAACTCACACACCTGTCTAAACTCATACTCTATTTCTCCTTCAGGAATTGATCTAGCCTGGGAGTGTGTAAGTCAGGCTCAGGAAACCTGTAGACGTAGAGTATGCTCTAACAGTAAGAGGATGAGGTTCTGATGAGGGAAGTTTCAGGTCCCTCTCTCATCAGAACTCAGGATATAGGGACCCAGCATAACAACTGAGGGTTCCGTGCCTTTGAGATGGGTAGAAGAACAAAAGCACAATTAATTACATGCTTAATGTTCTGGGGATAACTTGATCCTCCACCAGTATCCATGTCTATACTAAGAATACCTACTCAAAATATTTATTGAGTGCCCTATGACAACCCACTCCAGTTTTCTTAGGGGCTTTCCTGGTAAAGAATCTGGGCTCAGACGATAAAGAATCTGCCTGCAGTGCAGGAGACCTGGGTTCACTCCCCTATTTCCTCTCCAGCAGTATCCTTGTCTGGAGAATTCCATAGACAGAGGAGCCTGTCCATGGGGTCACAAAGAATCAGACACAACGGAGAGACTAGCACTTTCAACTCTTCAGTTTAGACCAATGTCTCTATAAACATTCTCATCTCCATTTTATAGATGAGAAAATGGAGACTCAAAGAGGTGGAGTGGTTTGCCCAAGATCAAACTACTCGTCAGTGACTGAGCCAGTGTGTGGACCCGAGATGGTCTAACTACAAAGCTTCTGTTCTTCCCCTTTATCCAGACCGACCCTTGAAACGCTAGTCCTTAAACGCTTAATTGAGGTGGCAAGAACCTTACAGTGAGAGAATCCGTTGTTTCCTGATAATTTATGTTTTGGGGCCAGGCTGAGGTGGGAAAGAGCTATAAGAACTCAGTTATGACGATTCTGTTATACATCTTATCGGGGTAGGTAGCATCTAGCAGGCTTAAGGTTGATTAGTTCTTTCATTAAAAATAAATCTAGAAATTATATAGAAAGTCCTTACCTGGATATGGCTTACTCTATAGCATACTGTGTTATATTTGGTTAGCCAACTGAGCCAGGGATCCAGTTATCATACACAAGATGGAAGGTGAGCATTGAGGGAACTGGGGCATTAACTGTAGAAGTAACAGTTTTTCTAGATCAATAGAAAAGATAAGAGGGAGCCACCCTGCTTCACAGGGCCAGGACTTCTACCAAGTGTCCCTCTTTGTCAACACTTAATACTTGGCATTTTTAATAATTGAAATGAGTAAAAATTTTCAAAAATAAGTTAAATGAATAAGTGCAACAAAGTACAAGGATAACAAGCTTTATTCATCTATGGGTGAATGAGGCTAAAAAATCGAAGAAAATCATGGCAAATTACAAAGATCCAGGAAACAAGAGAAACATAATTAAGAAGAAAGTAGGCAATGGAAGGATAAAAATGGCAAGAGATGGAGAAAATTGCACGTGAAATGGCAAAATGAAGATTTCAGGCAATTATGATACCCAAGCAGTTAAGAGAGCAATTAAAACATAAAATAAGCTAGAATGAGTGGTTGAAATAAATAGCATCCACTGAGAACATACTTACAAAAATTATAAAACAGATCAAGTAGTAATAAAATAAGGAAGTAGTATAAAGCAGTAAATTAAAGAACAATTAAAAATCAATAAGAGAAAATTAACACTAAAGTGACATTTAATAATTGTATTAATAACTAACACTTATTGACTTCTTCCCATGTGTTAGGCATTTTAAGTGCATTAGCTTATTTAATTCAAGCTTATTAAAATAATTAGGATATTTTGAAAATGTAAACAAAAGTTTAGAGGATGGTAAAATCAAGTATCACAACAAGAAAAATCTAAAGGTTAAGAAAACATACCTACAGGTGTCAGTTTTCATTCTTTGACTAGTGTAATTGAAAGTCACCAAGTATCTGCCCTGGTACTTCTCCAGATCACATGCTAGAAGTGCCTGGCACTGTAAATGTTGGGTTTTTTTTTTTTTTTTTTTTTTAACCCCCATGTGCTTGTAAGCTTGGCCTTTCCTGGAAACAATTGCTGGTAGTTAAACTCCTCAAGCAGTAGAATCCATGGTCCAGAACCCGTGGGAAGGAGAATGCATCTCATAATCCTACTCAGTTTACAGGGTTTAGATGAGGATTATCTTCTCCCAGAAGTTCTTTCTAGTTCCTACATAGTATTTGCTTACTGCACTGGGCTTGGAATGGGAGTTCTGTTTTCTCTATTTTTAAAGAGACTCCAGAAATCTGGATCTTGGCAATATTTTCTCTATTTATTGTTTTTACTATTTTATTTCTATTTTATTTATTTCATTTACTATTTTATTTCTCTATTTATTGTTTTACTATTTATAGTTTCAAGCATACAGCAGAGTGACTCAGTTATATATATACACGTTTCTATTCTTTGACACGGAGAAGGCGATAGCACCCCACTCCAGTACTCTTGCCTGGAAAATCCCATGGATGGAGGAGCCTGATGGGCTGCCGTCCATGGGGTCGTGAAGAGTCGGACACGACTGAACGACTTCACTTTCACTTTTCACTTTCATGCACTGGAGAAGGAAATGGCAACCCACTCCAGTGTTCTTGCCTGGAGAATCCCAGGGGCGGGGGAGCCTGGTGGGCTGCCGTCTATGAGGTCGCACAGAATCGGACACGACTGAAGCAACTTAGCAGCAGCACTCTTTTACAAGGTTTGGTTTTTTTTTCCCCCATTTATATTATTACAGATTATTGAGCAGAATTCCCTGTAGTATACAGGAGAGGCTTCTTATTTATCATTTTTTTTAACTTTATATTTTATATTGGAGAATAGTCGATTCTTTACTTCCTCTCAGCCCTAGGTTTCTGAAGAGGATTCTAGTTTTGGATTTCAGCCTGCAATCACACCTGGTACCTAGCAGTTCATAATGCCTGCTTTTTGCAGTGAACTACTTGGACCTGTTGTCAAGAGGTTTTTCTTTACTCGTTTTCTTATTTTATTGTTTTAAATTAGTAACCAGCTTGTGGCTGGACTTTCTGTCTGTCTGGAACCACATGGTTTTGTGTTTTTGTGGTCCAGAGTCTTCCCTTTAGAGAATGGTTTTCCTTCTTTTTATTTCTATTTATCACATCCTTGTACCTTGTACCCATTTTTACCTCCAGCTTACATATATAGCCTGTTACCCAGCAATCTCTACCATTTCCCCTGAGAACTCTAATGGGTGTGTTCAAAGACCAGATATCTGCTGCCCTTTCTTCTCTTCCTCATACTTTTCTCTGGGACAGGTGTTGTCTCTGAGGACTTGAGCTTAATCTGCAATTCCTTCATTTATTCACTTATTCATTCGTTCACCCTTTAGATCAGCAGGCATTTGCTTGGAATTTATTATCAACCAGTTATTGTTGTGGCATTGAGACAAAACAGAAAACAAAAAGGAGGGCAAATGCCTCTTCTCAACCAGCCCTCCATCTCATCCAAGTCAATTATCTCCTTCCTTTGACCCTATTTTTGTAGAATGGGAAAAACAACCGATTCACAGGTCATTATATTGTGAGTCGTGAAATCACCTGCTAACGCTTTCTTCTCCAGGCAAAAGAGTCTCTCTTAACCTCTATCTTTCTTCCTCAAACCTAGATTAGACCGTTAATTGCACTGGTCTTTTGTCCAGTGAGCTCTGAGGTTGGCCATGACCTTTCAAACATGCAAGATAAAGATCTAAATGAGATATGAACTTTCCTTCCTATGCTTTGTTTTGATTTTACATTTACTTATTTATTACCAATATTTATAGAAAATTTGGAGAATGCAAGAAAATCACACATAAGAAAATGACTGTTAACTTTGTGCTTGGCAGCCTCCTAGCATTTTGTGTATAAGTATTGTTTTGTGTGGGTGTAGAAAAGTTAGGATCATATGGAACACATCATTTTGTAACCTACTTATTTTACTAAAAATATATTATGAATATTTTCCATGTCATTAAACATTCTTCTCAAACATAAGTTTAATAGCCGCATAAGAGCTTGTTACTGGGAAAGTCCATAATTTATTTAATCAGTTTCTACTGTAGAACATTGAAGCTTTTTTCCTTTTTTTATCACTATTATTAGTAACATCATGGTAAACATCATAGTACAGAAAATTCAGTGCCTATTTTGCATTATTTCCTTGAACAAATTCTATGAAATGGAGTTGCTGGATCAAAGGATATGAAAAACTCTAAGGCCTTTGTGAGGTACTGTAAACTTTTCTCCTGGAAATGCCTATTAATTTATGGTTCCCACAAGCATTTTTGATCCTTTCCATTCCTCATATTCTCAGTAACAATGTTTTAGCAGTCTTTCAGTCTTTGTCAATTATCACATTATACAATGGCATCTCATTTTAGATTAATTTAATTTGTATCTCTTTGATTCACTAATGTGATTGAACATTTTTCATCTGTTAGTCTTTTATATGCATTCTTAAAATGTTCATATTTTTCTTATTCATTTCTAAGAACTTACGTAGTTCAGTTCAGTTATGTCTGACTCTTTGTGACCCCATGGACTGTTGCACACCAAGCTTCCCTGTCCTTCACCAACTCCTGGAGCTTGCTCAAACTCATGTTCATCGAGTCGGTGATGCCATCCAATGATCTCATCCTCTGTGATCTCCTTCTCCTCCTGCCTTCAACCTTTCCCAGCATCACAATCTCTCCCAATGAAGTCAGTTCTTCACATCAGGTGGCCAAAGAATTGGAGCTTCAGCATCAGTCCTTCCAATGAATATTCAGGACTGATTTCTTTTAGGATTGACTTGTTAGATCTCCTTGCAGTCCAAGGGTCTCTCAAGTCTTCTCCAATAAAACAATTCAAAAGCATCAGTTCTTCAGTACTTAGCTTTCTTCATGGTCCAACTCTCACATCCATACATGACTACTGGAAAAACCATAGCTTTCATTACAAGGACCTTTGTCGGCAAAGTAATGTCTTTGCTTTTTAATATGCTGTCTAGGTTGGGTATAGCTTTTCTTCCAAGGAGCAAGCATCTTTTAATTTCATGACTGCAGTTACCATCTGCAGTGATTTTGGAGCCCAAGAAAATAAAGTCTATCACTGTTTCCATTGTTTCTCCATCTATTTGCCATGAAGTGATGGGACCAGATACCATGATCTTTTGTTTTTTGAATGCTGAGCTTTAAGCTAGCTTTTTCACTCTCCCTTTTCGCTTTCATCAAGAGGCTCTTTAGATCCTCTTTGCTTCCTGCCATAAGGATGGAATCATCTATATATATGAGATCAACTGATCCTTCTCCCAGCAATCTTGATTCCAGGTTGTACTTCTTCCAGCCCAGCATTTCTCATGATGTACTCTACATATAAGCAAGGTGACAATATACAGCCTTGATGGATTCCTTCGCCAATATGGAACCAGTCTGTTATTCCATGTTCAGTTCTAACTGTTGCTTCTTGACATGCATACAGATTTCCCAGGAGTCTGGTATTCCCGTCTCTTTAAGAATTTTCCATACTTGTTGCGATCCACACAGTCAAAGGCTTTGGAGTAGTCAGTAAAGCAGAAGTAGATGTTTTCCTGGAATTCTCTTGCTTTTTCTATGATCCAGCAAATGTTGGCAGTTTGGTCTCCGGTTCCTCTGCTTTTTCTAAGTCTACACTGAACACCTGATAGCGCTCAGTTCATGTACTGTTGAAGTCTGGCTTGGAAAATTTTGAGCATTATTTTGCTAGCGTGTGAGATGAGTGCAATTGTATGGTAGTTTGAACATTCTTTGGCATTGTCTTTCTTTGGGATTAGGATGAAAACTGACCTTTTCCAGTCCTATGGCCACTGCTGAGTTTTCCAAATTTGCTAGCATATTGAGTGCAGCACTTTTAACAGCATCATCTTTCAGGATTTGAAATAGCTCCACTGGAATTCCATCACCTCCACTAGCTTTGTTCGTAGTGATGTTTCCTAAGGCCCACTTGACTTTGCATTTCAGGATGTCTGGCTCTAGGTGAATGATCACACCATCATGCTTATCTGGGTCATCAAGATCTTTTCCGTGTAGTTTTTCTATGTATTCTTGCCAGCTCTTCTTAATCTCTTCTGCTTCTATTAGGTCCATAGTGTTTCTCTCTTTTATTGTGCCCATCTTTGCATGAAATGTTCCCTTGGTATCTCTAATTATCTTGAAGAGATCTCTAGTCTTTCCCTGTTCTATTGTTTTCCTCTATTTCTTTGCATTGATCACTTAAGAAGGCTTTCTATTCTCTCCTTGCTATTCTTTGGAACTCTGCATTCAGATGGGTTTGTCTTTCCTTTTCTCCTTTGAGAAGAGAAGAAGAAGCCTTTAGCTTCTCTTCTTTTCTCAGCTATTTGTAAGGCCTCCTCAGACAACCATTTTGCCTTTCTTTTTCTTGGGGTTAGTCTTGGTCACCACCTCCTGTACAATGTTACGAACCTCTGTCCATAGTTCTTCAGGCACTCTTATTTGTCAGCTCTAATCCATTGAATCTGTTTGCTACTTCCACTGTATAATCGTAAGGGATTTGACTAGGTCATACCTGAATGGTCTAGTGGTTTTCCCTACTTTCTTCAATTTAATTTGAATTTTGCAATAAGGACTTCATGATCTGAGCCACAGTCAGCTTCCGATCTTATTTTTGCTGACTGTATAGAGCTTCTCCATCTTTGGCTGCAAAGAATATAATCAGTCTGATTTTGGTATTGACTATCTGGTGATGTCCATATGTAGAGTGTGTTGTTGGAAGAGGGTATTTACTATGATCAGTGCATTCTCCTGGCAAAACTCTGTTAGTCTTTGCCCTGCTTCATTTTGTACTTCAAGGCCAAACTTGCCTGTTACTCCAGGTATCTCTTGACTTCCTACTTTTGCATTCTAGTACCCTATGATGAAAAGGACAACTGTTTTTGGTGTTGGTTCTAAAAGGTCTTGTAGGTCTTCATAGAGCCATTCACTTCAGCTTCTTCAGCATTAGTGGTTTGGGCATAGACTTGGATTGCTGTGATATTGAATGGTTTGCCTTGGAAACGAACAGAGATCATTCTGTCATTTTTGAGATTGCACCCAGATATTGCATTTTGGACTCTTCTGTTGACAATGAGGGCCACTCCATTTCTTCTAAGGGATTTTTGCCCACAGTAGTAGATGTAATGGTCATCTGAATTAAATTTGCCCATTTCCATCCATTTTAGCTCACTAATTTCTAAAATGTTGATGTTCACTCTTGCCATCTCGTTTCATTACTTCCAATTTACCTTGATTCATGGACCTAAGATTCCAGGTTCCTGTGCAATATTGTTCTTTACAGCATTGGACTTACTTCCATCTCCAGTCACATTCACCACTGCACGTTTTTTTCACTTTGGCTGCATCTCTTCATTCTTTCTGGAGTTATTTCTCCACTCATCTCCAGTAGCATATTGGGCACCTACTGACCTTGAAAGTTCATCTTGCAGTGTCATATCTTTTTGCCTTTCATACTGTTCATGGGGTTCTCAAGGCAAGAATACTGAAGTGGTTTGCCATTCCCTTCTCCAGTGAACCACATTTTGTCAGAACTCTCCACCATGACCTATCTGTCTTGGGTGGCCCTACATAGCATGGCTCATAGTTTCGTTGAGTTAGACAAGGCTGTGATCCAAGTGATCATTTGGTTAGTTTTCTGTGATTTTGGTTTTCATTCTGTCTGCCCTCTGATGGATAAGAATAAGAGACTTGTGGAAGCTTCCTGATGGGAGAGACTGGCTGTGGGGGAATCTGGTTTTGTTCTGATGGGCAGGGCCATGCTCAGTAAATCTTTAATGCAATTTTCTATTAATGGGCATGGCTGTGTTCCCATTCTGTTGTTTGGCCTGAGGCCTAACTATAGTAGGGGTAATGGCGGTAATGGCAACCTCCGTCAAAAGGACTTTTTCCTCCACTGTTTTATTCAGTGCCCCTGACCCCGCAGTAGACCACTGTTGACCCACACCTCTGCTGGAGACTCTTGGACACTCACAGGCAAGTCTGGCTCAGTCTCTTGTGTGGACATTGCTCCTTTCTCCTGGGTCCTGGTGCGCACAAGGTTTTGTTTGTGCCCTCCAAGAGTCTGTTTCCCCAATTCTGTGGAAGTTCAGTAATTAAATCCCACTGGCTTCCAAAGTCAAATTCCCTGGGAGTTTCAGTCCCTTTGCCAGATCCCCAGGTTGCGGGTCCTAACTTTCTTAACAGTATGAGAATTTCTTTGGTATAATTGTTCTGCAGTTTGCGGGTAGTCTGTTTGGTGACTCTACGATGGGTCTAATGGTGACCTCCTCCCAAGAGAGCTCATGCCACATGCTGGGTGTCCCAAGCCTGCTGCAGCCAGAACCCCTGTCTGCATGGCCTGCCACTGCTCACCCATGCCTCCATAGGAGATACTCAAACACTCAAAGGCTTACATAAGAAGGATATAATTCCATTTCTCACTCAGTCAGCATCTAGAAAGTAGAGAAAATTTTGTTTCTCAGTGGAGGAGGATGCATGAGCAATAAGGCCCGAGGTCTCATTCAGTCTGTTTCTGCAGAAGGTTCTTCAGAGTGAAAGCTGGATAGTTACCATAGAAAAACTAAGTGATCTTAAAAGAAATCTGAATGCTGCAAACTGAATTAGCATGACATTTTCTGTATTTCTAGTATATGGGAAAACTCAGGACTATCAAATAGAAATCAATAGTTGTCTAAAAGAACCTAGAGATACATTAGTCTGTGAAAACTTTCCTTGAAGATTTATCCTATGTTTGGTATTCCCCTAAAAATTAGGAGTTGCCCGATAAGTCATTGACTAGTTTATAGCCAGGTGGAAGAAATAAAACTACATATAATTTAAAAGCTCACTTATGACTTTAGCGAAACTTAAGTCTGAAAAATGGTCTTTTGAGTGACTAGATGTTTTCTCATATTTTGGAACCTCTATCTGTCTCCTTGCATCTTCTTTTGCCATCTGAAAGGCAGCACATTCTTCTAGATGATTGAATTTTGACGTTTCACCATCATCAGTCCCCTTGTCTGCCTTTCTCATTCCCTAGCAGAACACATTCAGAAAAGCCAAGTCAGACTCCTGAGCCTGCCACACAGCTGGAAGATTTCCGCTGCACAGATTGCTGGGACAATCTAAAAGGAAAAAAAAATTAAAATTTAAAAAACATCCCACTTTTATACTTGGATGAGAATCTCAGAATGAAAGAGATTATCCGCCAGCATCCACTGAAGATATCGGGGGTGGTGTCAGAATAATTCAACATTCTTGAATATGCAGTTTCCAAGCACTTGCCCTCATTTTGGAGGTAAATAGAATTCTCAAAACAACAGGATCATCCCCTAAATAAAGCACAGCGGAGCCTCATTCCCCTCTCTGCACATTCCCCTCAGCATTCTCTGTCTGCCTGTCCCCTGCTACTTCCCAGCATCCCAGCCTACCCCCATCCTTCTGTTAGCTGTAATGACCCTGCAAACACTAAATGGCATTTGAGTGCATTAAGCAGCAGACTCTCCGGTGACATGGCAATTACGGCTCTGAAATAGATTTGGTGCGTCACGGAAGATAAGGGTTTTGAAAGTTTCTGTTGTGATTATAGCCTGTAACTCCCACAAATAATAGGCTTCAAAATAAGAGGCTGCCAACGGAGCCTTTGTGGCTTTGTCTCAGTGATGGCACGTAAATTGCTATTAATGTCCTAAGTGTACTTGAATATGCCAGTCTTTGGGATGTGAAGTTGGCTCGGTGTCTCTCTTTACGCAGCATGTCATTGTTGGTCTGATAATCTGGGGTAATTGCTGTCTCTTGGATGGTCAGGAAAGTGTAAGAGGCTTTAGCTTCCTGTGTGATGGTAAATATCCTCGCGGTTTACACCACGAGTTATGTGTGTTTCATAGTGAGCCACCGTTTGTTGTTCAGGTGTGTATACAATCCTTGTGAGTGCCCTGAGTAGATAACAGCCTTTCAACAAAGCCAGGGCAAAATCAAAGGTTATGAAAATAAAATGAAGAATCTGGGGCTGTCTGTATCAGCCAATCAGTTAATTTATCCTGAGAGTAAAAACAAAAAAAAATCCTTCATTTTAATTTTTCATATTTGGTTATATGAGTGACTATAATTATCTATTGTCTTAATAGAGCTATACTTTTCTAGCATCTGCAGTATTTCTGTGTGTGTATGCACAGTTTTAGGTGCTATAAGTATTTTCTGAACATGTATTAGCCCTACATCAATATGACAAAGTGTGTGGAAGTTTTCCATGTTTTTGTACAGTTTGTAGGTGTGTGTGTGTGTGTGTGTGTGTGTGCTGGTTTTGTAGATCTGGGCGTAGAGGATGTTTATTCAGATATAAATATCTTTCTGCACAAAGATACTTCTATTTAGCTAAAGCAAGCTGAGGTTATTTTTCTTTGCCTCTAAAAAGTTAAATAAAATAAATTTGAAGTTTTCACTTCCTGTGTATACATTTAACCTAAGGATCCCCTAAGTCTGTGAGACATGGAAACATTGTATATAACTGTCCTTTTTGCACTTCAAACAGAAATCCCAAAGCATCCAGCCTTAAACTTGGAAATGTACACTACCTCATAGCCTGTACAAGCTATGAAATGTTCAATCCAGACCATCCTCTATGTCTCAAGTGCCTTATATGGCAGTGTTAATTCTGGGCCTTCACAACTGATGAATTAGAAAAGGGTGAAACTCAGGAGGTGCCAAAATAGATCTTGATCTGAGTTGACATACACGTGCATTTCAGTCGTGTGTCACTGGCTTCTGGCAGAATGGTGCACTGTAGTGGTGCTGCAGGTTTGCAGTTGGCTTTTGACTGAGTGCCCTGGAGTCCATGCTGCAGAAGGTTAGACATAATGATTTGCAGTAAGAGTTCACAGTCATACCAAACAAACTTGGATTGGGGTTCCCATCTTACTCTACAGGTCTAAGCCCAGGAGCTGACATCACCAGTGGAAGATATAATGTATTAACTGGAAAGATGGCAGGACACATGGGGATTTCTCAGAAGTATGATCCCAGAAGAATAGAGTTTGTCTTGTTCAAAACCAAGTTTGGTAAGGTAGGTTGAGTCTTGGGAGTAGAAGGTATTAGAATCACCTGAAAGACTACTTTGAGGCTGGTCTTGTGGATCATAGGTTCTATCACCTTGAGAAACAGCTTGAAGATTCCCTGAAGGTGAACTTAAGAGCATGAGTCATCTGCCTTCAGCCCTGAGATTGGTAGCAGCCAGCAGCCATGCTCTACATGTAATACACAAGCTTTTGAAACTTGAAATATCCAAAAGCTATGGCATATGGTGGTGGTGAAGTTTGGCAAATTCTTGTTTCTGAGTCCTAGGTTTCTGACTTCAGAGGTCAGAATAGGAGTTTGCCCTGACTTGTGTACTATTATATATTCATCAACCAAAGTAAGGGAATTACCATTAGGATTCCTGCATAATTACAAAGTTAGCATGGGCACCAGCAGCCAGACAGCCTTGTGGTCATAGGGACAGGCCCCAAAGGAAGCTTTCTTTTCTCTATTCATTGAACTCAAGTACTTAATTGAGCAGCTGCATGGTCAGGCATGATCTTTGTCTTCTAATGGCTTGTGGTTAATGGTTTATCATCTCTCTGAGGATTAAAATCAAAGCCCTTCACTGTCCTGCAGACCTTGACTGAGCAAGCCATCCCATTCTCCAGCCCCACCCTGTTGCGCTCACCACTCGACTCCTCTG
>SJYA01000514.1:8931-24490 GCA_006410615.1 Neotragus moschatus
ACTGTGGGGGTGGGGCGGGCCCTGACGGGGCGGGGCCTGGGGGGCCGAGAGGCGGCCCGGCCCGGGGCTTGGAACCTGGTGAGCAGGGCCGCAAAGACCTGCAGCACTTGAGCCGGGAGGAGCGCCGGCGCCGGCGGCGCGCCACAGCCAAGTACCGCACGGCCCATGCCACGCGGGAGCGGATCCGCGTGGAAGCCTTCAACTTGGCCTTCGCCGAGCTGCGCAAGCTGCTGCCCACGCTGCCGCCTGACAAGAAGCTTTCCAAGATTGAGATCCTGCGCCTGGCCATCTGCTACATCTCCTACCTGAACCACGTGCTGGACGTGTGAACGCGGCCTGCCTCCCCGCTGGGTTCACCCGTCTCCCCGGGGCCTCGCTGGGGTCCCTTCTCACCCGCTCACTGCTTAGAACGACCTCTCCTTCCTGAGCCCCTGTACCTCGGCATGGCATGCACCCACAGGCCCCGCAGAATGCCCACTGGTGGGTCATGAAGGCGACTTTCTTTGACTCGCCCAGGCACCCGGAGGGCTCCTCTCGTGGGTACCTTCCACGGTTAGCGGTCGGGGCCCAGCTGGTTCGAAATGTTTGCTGGGGTGGTGGGTATAGTCTTGGCTTGCTCATGGGCTGCTGCCTCTTCTACTCCTAGTCCCAAATTTTCAGAGATTTCCCCCCGGCCCTTCCCCAGACCCCAACTCTGCCTCCCACCCTGTTTCTACCCCGTTCCAGCTTCTCCTGCCCATAGTAGGGAGGGGGCATGAGAACAGGAAGGGGGAAGGCTGGGATTAGAGTGGGGTGGGCTTTTTCTAAAGCATCTCAGTCTAGCCCTGGGAGGCGGGGGCTCGGGGAATTAACTCCTCTGAGGGGCATCTCAGTAGCTGGGAATTGTGGGAAAACTCCCTGTTTTCTATGTCTTTCCTGAGGCTTAGCATATACAGACCTCGGTTCTTACTTGGTAGTGAGTGCCTTGCCCTCTCTGAGCTATTTGGCCCTCTCCCTTCCCCTTCCACCCAACCATCCCAATGTGCTTCTTCCTTGTGTGCAGCTAGAGAAAGGGAAACCTAGATCTTGGGGTAGGGGAGCATGTCCCCAAACTCAGCCCAGAGTATCTGCAAAAGGCCCCGGCGCTGGGTGGGCTGGATCTCATGTCTGCTTCCTCCTTCCTCGCCCACCACAAAGCTGTGAGAAGCCCACACTGATTTCTCTGTCGGGTGCAGGGGTTATGCCTCATTATTGCCCTCCGGGAAAGCTCAGCTCTTCTGCCCCATGACTTGTTTATTGTATTTTTTTTCTCTTTCCTTAAGCTGCCTTTAGCAGGGGAGAGACCCCTAGCCCACCCCACCTTGAGGCCCTTTTGTCCCCGCCCTCCCCACGGGCTCACTAGCTGGGGTCAGTGACAGAATGAAGGGCCAGAGAACCTGTGTAGAAGAGATGTGCTCCCACACTTCCCACGTTCCACCTCCCTCACACCAAACTCCTGGCTCTACAAGGATATTATTTATTTATGTATTTATTTATTTGTCTATTTATTTATTTATTTATAAATATTACTATTTATTGCCGAGTCGTGCACTTTGGGGTAGAGTGAGGAGGCTCCTGGCAGCCCTCGCCTGGCCTCTCTTACTTCCTCCCTGGTTATTCCCTTCCCTTTCTTGTTCCTTCTGCAACTCCAGTGTGTGGGGGATCCCTTTCCCTCACCACACTCATATCCCCTCCTAGGATCCATCTGTCCTGACGCCCTAATCCTCGGGATGATACCCCCTTTACCCTTCCAGCACTCCTGGATCCTTCTTCAGCTCCCTTCATCCCCAGACAATCCCACCCCAGTCCTACCTGCTTCTTTTCTCTTTCCAACTCTCCCCCACAATCCTCACTTCTTCCTGAGAACTCCTCCCCAACAGTGGGCCCTCAGGGGTCTGTGTCCTGTGTGTGAGTCCCTCCTGTTGAAATTCTGATTTCATATACAAGGAAAATTAAAGTGACCTCATTCTAGCACCAGGTATGACTGTGGATCATTCGACTGGGTTGGGACGCTGGATTGCAGGTTATGATAGGGCAGGCATTGAGGGTCCCAAGCTTTGAAGACTTCTTATGGGGTCATGAGAGCTCATTATGGTGGGAAAATGAAAAAAGAGAGAAGAGGGGTACCAGCATGTGTAGGGGAATGTGGAGAAAGCCCCAGACTCCTCCACCTAAAGTGGAGTACCTCCACCTTGATGCCCATCCAGGGACACTTCCTGACTCTTCTGATATTGTGCTTCTGCTTCGGCTCTCCTTGGATCAGAGAAGGAGCTGAGTGTCCCTAGTGAAACCCATGTTTCACTAGCCACTAGCCCTAGCCACACTAGGTGTGTCTGTGGGTCCCTGCTGCTGGGCTATGCAACAATTCATGCTGTGGCTATGAATCATTGTCGCCTCTGAGCTGGGTCAAAATTCCTCACGGTCACAGTTCTTGGTCCATTTGTGTTCCTCAGCTTTTGGATGCAGGAAAGAACACAGTGGAGCCCCTGGGACTAAGAGGGAAATAGGGGCAGGGATGCAAAGTGGAGCTGAAAGAATAGCAAAGGGGTCCTGGGAGCAACTCTAAAGCTACCTTATAGATGAGGAAACTAGAGTCCAGAGAGGGAAAGAGCCTTGCCCAAAGTCACACAGCTAGTTAGGGGAAGAGAGGAAGGTCACACCCAGATTTTTCTGTGTGCTCTACTGCCAGGACCTCTCTGCTTCTCTGAAATGAACCAGCCTGCCAGGTGCTGCTCTATGGACTCCTATTTTAACAGGAACTTCGATAAACTAGAGAGTATTCAGAGTTGTGTGGTCAAGAAGGCACCACACACTTGACTTCTGTGAAGCCCGGAAATAACTTCACAGAAGGAACAGGTGAAACACGGAGGACATGTGTCTTTACAAGTGTAGAAAAAGTGGATGTTGCTCAGTTGCGACCCCATGCACTGCAGCCCACCAGGCTCCTCTGTCCATGGAGTTTTCCAGGCAAGAGTACTGGAGTGGGTAGCCATTTCCTTCTCCAAGGGATCTTCCCAACCCAAGGATTGAATTTACTGAACAATCCAGGTCTCATGCACTGCCGGCAGATTCTTTACCATTTGAGCCACCAGGGAAGCCCTTTACAAGTGTGGACTTAGGGATAGCAGGATACTCATCTTCAAATATTGAAAGAAAAACAAAAACAGACATTCTATGAGGCCCCGGGAGGCAGAATGAAGACCAGCAGGTGGAAGCGACAGGAAACAGATTTTTAACTCCAAAAAACTTTGCAACATCTGGAGCTGTCCAGCAGTGGGAGTGCCTGCCTCAAGGAGAAGGAGTCCAGATAGGCAGAATTACCAGTGAGCCATTCCTGCAGAGATGAAACACTGGCTAGGTAAACTTGGAGATCCTTTTCAACCATAAGGTCCCAACACTGGGTGGAAAATGCTGGGATGTCCTTCAGCACCCGATAGGTGCTGTTGCCATCTCTGATGGGCAAAGAATGACATCAGCAGCAGGAGCAGTTTGAGTTAGACTCAGGGAGGAACCCCCATAGAGGAAGAGCCTGACATCGTCCCTTCACATCTGATTTAGGTGAAATGTGCTCTGCCTCGAGCCCGGCAAGAGGGCGGGCTGAACAGAGACCAGGGAGAATCTGAGGACTACAAGGGGCCAGGGCTGGAAGGGAAAACAGAATCTGCTGACTCCAACACCCTTGTCTAAAAAGCAGGTAAAATGCAAAGGTGACGGTGGATTTAGAACTGGTGTCTTCCATTCCTGGCCCCGAGGGCGTTGTGCTTTCGCCTGCACAGCAACCTCAGTCCCCTGAGCGCCCTGCCTCTCTCTCAACACTGTGTCCCGCTGGAAAGCAGAAGGGGTTAGTGGGCCCCTCCCCTCTAGGATCCCTGAGGGCCTGGAGGTGGTAAGAGGGGGCAGCTGCAGCTGTTCCACCGCTAGTTCCGAATTTCTTCAGATAATCAATTGGCCTCGCTGCCGCTCTGCTCCACGGGACTGGAGATGAAGGAGGTGGGGAGGGGAGGTAGAAGGGAGCAGGGGACCAGGCCCTGGGAGAGGAGACTGTCAGGGAGGTAGAGGCCCCTGGATGAGGGGAGAGAGAGCACTCCGGGGCTAACATTCAGGGAGCAGGGAGGAACGGAAGGTTAGTAGAGGAAGCATCTGGGAGGTCATTTCACAACCGCCAAAATGCAGCACGTGGGGCCAGTGGGTGGCAGGGGTGGTTTGCAGGCACCTGGCAAATGGGTCTTACCCCTTCCTCCTCCAGCCCCTTCCCATCGAGCCCCGCCCCTTTCAGCTTTCCAAGTCCTCTTCCATATCCCGGTTGACTCCAGCCTTGACCCTCCCATGCTGTCAGTCTTAATTACTCCCCTCTGCCCTTTTATCAGTAAACTCCACCCCCAGTGACAGACAGCAGGGCCTCAGGGGTTTCAGAGGATGAAGGGGACCTCTTAGCCACTCCTCTCCTCCTCCCCTCACACACACACACACACACACACACACACACACACTGTGTAGGCTGCCAGGCATATGGCCCCTTTGTACCCACACAATGGAGACCCTGCCTGTGCCCCTTTCATCTGGGCACAGGGCTCCTCTCCCTCTTTCACTTACCTTCCTTCCTTCCCAGTGCGGTGCTGGCTGTCTTTGCCTTCTCTTTCTGACTCTTGCTTTCTTATGTCCTTTCCATAAGCTCTTAAAATCTGATTGAGTGAGGACTGGAGGCAGGAGAAAGAAGCTGACAGGAAGGTCACAATCCCTGAATGCTAGTTTGCCAGAGAGAAGAGGGAAGAGAGCAGAGAGGGAGCTGGGGAGAAGGGAGGCGGTGTGGCGGCCACAGCAGCACCAACAGCGTTGTGCCGGAGGGGAGAGAACACCCTGTGTCCTAGCCCCATCCTCAACTTTTTTGCTTCGTGCCATAACAAGCAAAGCACATGCCTCCCTGCTCCTCAACTTCCTCATCTGTAACACGGGAAGGTTAAGACCTGCCTCTCAGGATGCTGAATCATCACTGATTCAATGGACACGAACTTGGGCAAACTCCGGGAGATGGTGAGGGATAGGGAAGCCTAGCATGCTGCAGTCCATAGGGTCGAAGAGTTGGACACGACTTGGCCCCTGAACAACAACATAGGGATGTTAGTTAGGAAGATTAAATGAGATCGTCCTGGCAGTGCTTAGCATGAGTGCTCACTTGGGGCACCTCAGGGGCAGTAAGTAAGAGGGCCAACCTGGACTGTTGCCCAGTTTGTGCACTGTACCATGTGCCAGGCCAGAGAAGAGAAGGGGCCACCAGACTAGCTGTGCCCTTGGGGCCAGTGAGGATGTGTGGCTCCTCCAAGAGGTGGCCTTGGAATCAACTTCCTGTGTGGGTTCCTGGGCATCAGTCAGGAGTCCAACCAAAAACTCGGGGGTCCTGACCCATCTTGGAAACCATGATAGACTAGGAGGGGACAAGAGACTTGGGGGGGCACTAGAGAGTTGGATCCCTTAGCTCAGGCTTCTCGGGCAAGTTGAGTAGAGCCAAAGTCTGACATCTGCTAAACTGAGCATGGAGACATTGCAGCTGAGGAGAAGAGGGAGTGGGTGCTGAGGAAGCTGAAAAGGAGGGAGCCCCGGGTCAGGGAATATGATCAGAACGCTGTGTTGCTTGGACCTCTTGCTCCGTCTCTTCCCTGTTCCTTCACTGAAAGCAGGTTTCTCTAAGCCAGTTCTGGTTGTTTCTTGTGGAGCACTGCCCCCTGCTGGCCACAGTCAAGGACGTTCTCACATTTCTCCCTCTGGCTGGGAGCTGCTGTGCTGACCTTAGTTGCTCAGTCTTTCCCACCCCATGGACGATGCTGCAACCCGCCAAGGCTCCTCTGTCCATGGGGCTTCTCCAGGCAAGAATACTGGAGTGAGTTGCCATGCCTTCCTCCAGGGGATCTTCCCAACCCAGGGATCAAACCCAGGTGTCCCACATTGCAGGTGGATTCTTTACTGTCTGAGCCACCAGGGACGCCGTTATAAATACACTCATACATGCCGTGCTGTGCTTAAGCATTTATACGTGGGAGCTGCTGAGAAACAGGAAAAGAGAAGACCATGCTAGACAGGGGACAAAGGATGAAGGAGATGCGGTGGGACCTGCAGTCCAAACTACTGTTCTTGTCAGAGGTTTCCGAAAGGTGGATGAGGGTTGATTGCTGTCTTGGGATAAATAAAGACAGAAATTCATAGGTGCTTGATTTACATATAACAGTGCTCTATAATTTTCAGATTGCTTTTTCCTGTGTCCATTTTTATTCATTGTGTGTGTGTGTGTGTGTGTGTTTTCTGTCTCTGAACGCTTGACTGCTTCTTCGGCGGCTGCATGTGCATATGTGGGTGTGCTTGTTTTTCCGTCATTTTTCATACTGGAATCTAAGTGACAATTGTCAGGTGTGGTGCAGAGGCCTGAAGCTGTTTAACTTCTTCTCCTTCCCTCTAGGTTTTACTTCTCCCTCTCAGCTCCATCAGCCTCATGGTTATTTACAAGTGATAGTCTTCCTGCCCTGCTTTGATTATTCCAAGCAGGAGGGCCTTGTTTTCCTTTAATCCGGGACTCTTGGGTTTCACCTGGTTCCCAAGTGAAGTGCGAGGAGAGAGAGGGACCTGAGATGAGTACCTCTCTGCCATCCTTACTGGCGATTAAACTCCAGCCCTTCCTTTAGAACCGTGTAGCTGTCTCCTTCACGAGTCAATCCCATGTAATTCAGTACATTGTCCATTCATTAACTAGCCAGTGTGGGCTAGACACTACTGTAGTTTCTGAAATACAGGCCTACACTCTCCTCACTAGCTGCTGGGGCAGCAGACATGGAAACACGCGTTTCCTGAGGATGAAAATCCTATGCAAGGAACAGAAGTCAGGATTTATTCAGAGGGAGTGTTGATGAGGAAGGAAGCAGGTAAAATCTGAGCTGGGTTTCAAAGACTGAAGGGGATTTGCCAGATCTATGAAGGTGCTTGCAGAGAATTCTGCAGTATGTTGCCAAGACCCCCCTTTACAAATCTCCTCCTTCATTGGACAAAGCCTTCGCCTCCCCAGATACAGCAGTGTTGACTCACAGCCAAGTCTCTCCAGAATTGCCTGTGGAGGAGGAAAGCCATCTTGCTTCAGACTGCCCTCCCTTCCTAAGCACTGTGCATGCAAGGACTGCTTGGTGTGTGGGTTTGCACAGCGCTATTACAGGGACAACCAGGAAGGGCGATCCCAGCTTGAGAATCCCCATGGGATTGCCAGATGCCTCTTCTGCAGTCACAGTGTATTTCAGCTTCTCTTGCGGCTTAATCCAGCCTCTCTCACACCTAACAGGTATTCCCAAATTCCCCCCGGGAAGCACCCTCCTGCATATACCTCAGTGTGTAAGAATCTCTTTCCCAGGAAACCCTACGTGAGACAGCAGTATTCCAGGTAGAAGACACTGTAGATATGAAGGCATGGAGGCCTGAAGAGGCCTTGTGAGCAACAGCACACTATGAACAGTCTGGAATAGTTAGGACTTAAAATGCAGCGGGCTGGTGCGGCGGGAGAGTGATGAATGGCGGTCGTGTTTGCTATGCCAGGGAGCATGTCCTTTGCCACAGAGAGGTGGGAAAATAGTAAATGCTGTCTGTGAGTACGTGTTCAGTTGCTTCAGTTGTGTCCGACTCTTTGTGAACCTGTGGGCTGTAGCCATGCCTTCCTTCAGGGGATCTTCCTGACTCTGGGATCTAACACGTGTATCCTGCATTGCAGCCACCTGGGAAGCCCAGTAAATGTTGTCTAGTAGGGTGGATAAATGCTGTCAGATTTGCAGTTTAGAAATATCACTTTAAGGGCGGTTCTGAAGACAGGCAAGCAGCAGTAGGGGCTGTGCTGTGAACAGTTTTAGAGGGTCAGCTGGGAGAAAGAGAGTCTATTTAGGCAGTGGCAGAGGGAGTGGAGAGGAGAGGACAGATTTAGGAAGGCTGCTTAAATGTAGATTCAGTGGGACTTGGTGATTTATGCAATGTGCTAGGTTAGGAGACAGCTCCCAGGTTTCTGGCTTGGGAGCCCGAATGAACGGCGGTACTACCTTCCAAAACCGACGAAAGGGAGGGAGGAACTGTCGGAGGCTGCGGTGGGGCTGGTGGCAGTAGTGGTGATATACTAAGGACGCGATGAACAAGAGCTGCTGAGGACGGATTCCCTGGCGGTTCAGGGGCTAAGACTCCACACTCCCAATTCAGGGGCTCAGACTCTCTCCCTGGTCAGGGAGCTAGATCCCACAGGCTGCAACTAAGTGTCTGCATGACAGCTGAAAGGTTTCTGAGTGCTGCGACTAAGGCCTGGTGCAGCCAAGTCAATATTTGCTTGTTTTTTAAAAAAAGCCATTGAGGAGCTGTCCAGAAAGAAGCTAGTTCTCTGGGTTTGTGACTAAAGAGCTGGGCCTCTTTACTAGGATACCTTCCAGAAATCTCCACCTTCATAAGCCTAATCTGGCCCCTTCAACCCAACTTTTCCCTTGGTATTCCTAAATGAATAATGATCCATCCACATGCAATTGCCCGACTGTCACACTTTTCTTTCCTTCTGCTGCCACCTCCAATCCATCATCAACATCTATCCATTCTGCTTCCTAAAGGAGCCTTGGAACTGTTTGTATTTCCACCAGTACCACCCCTGCTTTTTCTGCCTGGACTATGGCAGTTGCCAAGCTGTCTCCTTGCCTCTTGGCTTCCTCTCCTTAAGTCCACCCGCCAGACTGCCACCAGTGTTCCACCCCCAGTGCATATCTAATCAGGACAGTTCTAGACTCAGATCCTTTCAGTTCAGTTCAGTTCAGTCGCTCAGTCGTGGCGGACTATTTGCAACCCCGTGAATTGCAGCACACCCAGCCTCCCTGTCCATCACCAACTCCCGGAGTTCACCCACACTCATCAGATAGAGTGGCTCCCTGTTATTTATAGCCGACCCATTGGAAAAGACTCTCATGCTGGGAAAGATTGAAGGCAAAAGGAGAAGAGGGCGACAGAGGATGAGATGATGAGATAGCATCACCAACTCAGTGGACGTGAATCTGAGCAAACTCTGGGACAGTGAAGGACAGGGAAGCCTGGTGTGTTGCAGTCCACGATCGAAGAGTCGGATATGACTTAGAGACTGAACAACAACATTGTTTCTGGAATAAAATCCAAATTCTTCAACATGGCACGAAAGTCCCTTCATGGTGCAGCTCCTGCAAACCTTTCCACCCCAACTATTAGTACTGTCCCATTCCTCACACTTTGCTCTCTGATGTTCTAAGGAGTCTACACACTCCACTTCATTCCCAGCTTCTGTGTCTTTGCTCATGTGGTTCCTCTGCTTGCTGCCCCTATATCTGTCCTACTCATCCTTCAAGACAACAGAGATGTTTTCTCTTCCGGGACACCCCCAACCTGGCTCCTCCTGCTTCCTCTTAGCTTTCAACGCACACTTCTGTGCACATCTCAATCCCCACGTTGAATTGTACCGAGATCATCTACCTACTATTACATGGGTTTTGGTGTGACCTGGAGTGAGTTACTTGAAATCTTCAAATATCTGTATTCTTATTAGAGATAACATATAAAGCCCTTAACCCCATGCTAATGCAAAACAAAGGTCAATAAACAGTGGTTATATTAAGGGAAATTATGCTTTTATTGTTGCTATATTTTCTGAACACCATTTACCTTGAGAATATGTATTCATCTATTCCAATCCATTTGACTTTTCAGATGAAGTTCTCATAAGTTATTTTCTATACTATTTCCAACCACACACGAGTCTACATTTCTTCATACCCTTCATAGCAAAGGATATTATCATTCTTTTTTTTAACTTTTTCCAACTTTATGAGCAAAATAAATATCAAATTTTTCTTCAATTAGAATTTTCCTTATCTGAGGTTGATAAGAATTTCATATGCTTATTAGATGTTTGTGTTTATTCTGTGAATTGCCTGTTCATATCACTGGCTTATTGAAAAAAAAACTTCTTCATTTATCTTTTAAAATTTTTATGCAATATTTTTGCTTTTAAAAATACAATTGAGGACTTCCCTGGTACTTCAGTGATAAAGAATGCACCTTCTAATGCAAGGGATACAGTTTGATCCCTGTTTGGGGATCTAAGATCCCACATGCTGTGGGGAACTAAACTGCTGTCCTGCAACTGAGACCTGAAGCAGCCAAATAAATACATGAGTAAAATAAAATAATACAATTGATTTTAAGTAAAACAAAAATGTTTGTGCTCTGATTTTGTTCAACTGCAATAATTTTATCAAACAAATGCCTCAGTTTGTGGCACACTGAATAATTTGCCCATGCCTCCCTTTTTGTTTCGCCCTTTTGCCCCATCCTTGACCCTGTCTTCCTTGCCACCCCTCCCATAGGAATCTACTCATTTACTTAGCGCACGTCTTTGACTCTCCCTTTCATCCCCTTACTGATGCGTGAGTGTATCCGTGATCAGTGCATTACATTATTTTGCATGTTTCTATATTTCAGGACAATATTGTGATGTATAATATATCTTATTTTTGTATTTTTACTGAACATTGTGTTTTAAAATCCTATTCTGCTTTTCCTGTGAGATGGAATTTTAAACTCAATATATGGGCTTCCCTGATGGCTCAGTAGTAAAAAATCTGCCTGGAGTGCAGGTGATGCAGGAGACACAGGTTCGATCCCTGGGTCAGGAAGAGCCCCTGGCGGAGGGCATGGCAACCCACTCCAGTATCCTTGCCTGGAGAGTCCCATGGACAAAGGAGCCAGGCAGGCTACTGTCCACAGGGCTGCAGAGAGTCTAGCACGACTAAAGTAGCTGAACACATGTCGAACTAGTTCTTTCTTTATCTGATTATGCCATATGCATGTCCTATTGATACCATGTATTTATTATATGAGATCTTCCCGCCAGCTTTTTTCTGCAGTGGATGTCCTTGAATATGCCAGTTTATTTATCCTTTGCAGGGTCGTTTTTTGTGATCATATCCCTAGGAGTGGAACTGGGTTATAGACTATGCGCATATTTAATTGTATGAGACACCTCTAAACTGTACTGTAAGACGTATCAACGCATCTTCACACCAGCAGCTTGTGATGACCTCTAATCCCTACCACCTCATTAGCATCTGACATTATCCTGCTTGTGAGTTTTGCTGTTCAGGTAGATGTAAAGTGGTAAGTATTTTTTTACTGTTTTGTTTGATTGTTGGGAATTTTCTAATTGATTGTAGGATTATGGGATTGTAAAATCTGTAGAATTATAGATACTATTTTGCCATGCAAAACATTTTTATTTAGTCAAATTTATAGTTGTTTTCTTCTATGGACTCTGTATTTTAGGCCTTGGCCTTCCCTGCTCCAAGATCATACGATAAAAAAGAAACTCCATGGCTTCCTCCTAGTATTTATAATTATTGTTTCGGTGTTGCTGCTGTTTACCTTTGGCCCTTTGATCTACCTGCATTTCATTAGATATAAGAAATGAGATAGGAATCCAATTTTGCTTTTTCCCAATGATTAGCTAATTATCCCAATGCCATTTATTGAACAATCCATCTTTTTTTAATTAAAAGAGCAATTTTATTTATACCTTTGCAATATTTTTATATATCACTTCTTTTTTTTAATTTTGAGAATTATTTTAATAATCTGGATAAGTTCTTTATCAAATATGTGATTTGCAAATACTTCCCCTGAGTCCGTGATTTATCTTTTCACCTGTTAGATGTGTCTTTCGAAACCACAACTTCTTAATTTTGGTAAAGTCCAATTTATCATTTTATATCTTTTAAGGAGCACGTTTTGAATGTCATATCGAAGAGCTTTTTTCCCATCCACATGTCACAAAGATTTTCTCCTGGAAGTTTTATGTCTTACATTTAGTTCTGTGATCAACTTTGAATTAATTTTTGTGTATGACGCAAGATATGGATTGATGTTCTTTTCCTGGATATGTAGATACCCAAATGCTCTATATTAAAAAGACTTTCCTTTGCATGTTTATCAGCGATCAGTTGACCATATATATGTAGGTCTATTTATGAACTCCTTATTCTGTTCCACTGATCTATTTAACTTTTTTTTGCCTATGCTATACTGTCTTGATTACTATAGCTTTATAATAAATATTGAATTTATATAATATAAATTGCTCAAATTCATTCTTCTTTTTCAAAGCTGTTTTGACTGTTCCAAGTACTTTGCATTTCTATATCATGTTTAGAATCATATTGTCAATTTATATTAAAAAAAGATTGCTATGATTTTGTTTCAGATTGCATTGAATATTTAGATCAATTTTGAGAGAACTGAAACGTTAACAACATTGAGTCTTCTGACCCATAAACAATGTTTACCTTCCCATTTATTTAGGTCATATTTAATTCATCAGAGCAATGTCTTCTAGTTTTCAGTGCACATCGTTTCTCAGACTGATCTTAAATATTTTATATTTTTTAATGCTATTATAAAGTATACTTTTAATTTTTTGAGTGTTCTTTGCTAATGTTATGGGCTAAATTGCATCTCACCTAAGAGTAAAAATTCTAACCCCCAGTTCCNAGCAATGTCTTCTAGTTTTCAGTGCACATCGTTTCTCAGACTGATCTTAAATATTTTATATTTTTTAATGCTATTATAAAGTATACTTTTAATTTTTTGAGTGTTCTTTGCTAATGTTATGGGCTAAATTGCATCTCACCTAAGAGTAAAAATTCTAACCCCCAGTTCCTATGAATGTGAACTTCTTTGGAAATAGACTCTCTACAGATGTAATTAGAGTTAAGATGAGATCACACTTAAGTAGGGTGGGTCCTTAATCCAATATGGTTGGTGTCCTTATAAAAAGAGGGAAATCTGGACACAAACATACAGAGGGGGAAGATAGTGTAAAAATCCACAGGGAACAGATGGCTGTGTGACAACAGAGACAGAGACTGGAGTGACGCATTTATGAGCCAAGGAGCCCATGGCTTGCCAGAAAACAACAGAAGCTAAAAAAGGCAAGGAAGGATTCTCTCCCAGATCCTTCAGAGGAGACATGGGCCTGTCAACCCCTTGATATCAGACCTCTAGCTTCCAGAACCGAGTTGTTCTTCAGCTGCTAAGTCACGTCCAATTCTTTGCTACCCCACAGACTGCAGCATACCAGGCTTCCCTGTCCTTCACTATCTCCCAGAGTTTGCTAAGCTCATGTCCACTGAGCCAGTGATGCCATCCAACCATCACATCCTCTCTCACCCCTTTCTCCTCTGGCCTTCAGTCTTCCCCAGCATCAGGGTCTTTTCCAATGAATCATCTCTTCATAGCAGGTGGTCAAAGTATTGGAGCTTTAGCATCAGTCCTTCCAGTGAATATTCTGGTTGATATTCTGGTGAATATTCACGGTTGATTTCCTTTAGGATGGACTGGTTGGATCTCCTTGCAGTCCAAGGGACTCTCAAAAGTCTTCTCCAACACCACAATTCAAAAGCATCAATTCTTCAGCGCTCAGTCTTCTTAATGGTCCACCTCTCACATCTGTACATGACTACTGGAGAAACCATAGCTTTGATTATACAAACCTGTGTCAGCAAAGTGATATCTCTGCTTTTTAATATGCTGTCTAGTTTTGTCACAGCTTTCCTTCCAAAGAGCAAGCTTCTTTTAATTTTTTGGCTGCAGTCACCATCCACGGTGATTTTAGAGCCCAAGAAAATAAAGTCTGTCATTGCTTCCACTTTTCCCCCTTCTACTTGTCATGAGAAAAGAGTTCCAAAGAATAACAAGGAGAGATAAGAAGGCCTTCTTAAATGAACAATACAAAGAAATAGAGAAAAACAACAGAGTGAGAAAGACTAGAGATCTCTTCAAGATAATTGGAGATATCTAGGGAACATTTCCAGAGAAGGCAATGGCAACCCACTCCAGTACTCTTGCCTGGAAAATCCCATGGGTGGAGGAGCCTGGTAGGCTGCAGTCCATGAGGTTGCTAAAAGTCAGACACAACTGAGTGCCTTCACTTTTACTTTTCACTTTCATGCATTGGAGAAGGAAATGGCACCCCACTCCAGTGTTCTTGCCTGGAGAATCTCAGGGATGGGAAAGCCTGGTGGGGTGCCGTCTATGGGGTCACAGAGTCGGACACAACTGAAGCGACTTAGCAGCAGCAGCAGCAGGGAACATTTCATGCAAGGATGGGAATGATAAGGACAGAAACAGTAAGGATCTAGTAGAAGCAGAAGAGATTAAGAAGAGGTGGCAAGAAAAAAAAAAAAAAAGAAGAGGTGGCAAGAATACACAGAAGAACTATACAGAAAAGATCTTAATGACCCAGGTAACCATGATGGTGTGGTTACTTACCTAAAACCAAATATCCTGGAGTGTGAAGNAGTAGAAGCAGAAGAGATTAAGAAGAGGTGGCAAGAAAAAAAAAAAAAAAGAAGAGGTGGCAAGAATACACAGAAGAACTATACAGAAAAGATCTTAATGACCCAGGTAACCATGATGGTGTGGTTACTTACCTAAAACCAAATATCCTGGAGTGTGAAGTCAAGTGGGCCTTAGGAAACATCACTAGGAAAAAGATAGTGGAGGTGATGGAATAACAGCTGAGCTATTTCAAATCCTAAAAGATGACGCTGTTAAAGTGCTGTACTCAATAGGCCAGCAAATTTGGAAAACTCAGCAGTGGCCACAGGACAGGAAAAGTCAGTTTTCATTCCAATCCCAAAGAAAGGAAAGGCCAAAGAATGTTCAAACTACTGCACAATTGCACTCATATCACATGCTAGTAAGATTATGCTCAAAATCCTTCAAGCTAAGCTTCAGCAGTACATGAATCAAGAACTTCCAGATGTACTACCTGGATTTAGAAAAGACAGAGGAACCAGAGATCAAATTGCCAACATTCACTGGATCATCAAAACAGCAAGAGAGTTCCAGAAAAACATCTACTTCTGCTTCATTGACTATGCTAAAGCCTTTGATTGTGTGGCTCACAACAAACTGGGGAGGATTCTTAAAGGGATAGGCATACTAGACCACCACCTTACCTGCCCCCTGAGAAACCTGTGTGCAGGTCAAGAAACAGTTAGAACTGGACATGGAACAATGAACTGGTTCAAAATTGAGAAAGGAGTATGACAAGGCTGTATATAGTCACCCTGCTTATTTAACTTAAATGCAGATTATATCATGTGAAATGCCAGACTGGATGAAAAACAAGCTACAATCAATATTGCCAGGAGAAATAGCAAAAACCTCAGATATGCAGATGTTGGTGTTCAATTACTAAGTTGTTTCCAACTCTTTGTGATCTCATGAAATGCAGCACACCAGGCTTCCCTGTCCTTCATCATCTCTCGGAACTTGTTCAAACTTATGTCCATTGAGTCAGTGATGCCATCCAACCATCTCATCTTCTCTCACTCACTTCTCCTCTGGTCTTCAATCTTTCCCAGCATCAGAGTCTTTTCCAATCAGTCTTCTCTTCACGTCAGATGGCCAAAGTACTGGAGCTTCAGCTTCAGCATCAGTCCTTCCAATGAATATTCAGGGTTGATTT
>SJYA01000515.1:0-14892 GCA_006410615.1 Neotragus moschatus
GCTTAGTTTCATTGAGTTAGACAAGGGTTTGGTCCTAGTGTGATTAGATTGACTAGTTTTCTGTGAGTAGGTTTCAGTGTGTCTGCCCTTTGATGCCCTCTTGCAACACCTACCAGCTTACTTGAGTTTCTACACTAAAGTGCATGTGGCTGCCGCGAGTGGCACACTAAAGCACAGGCGGCGATAGGAGCCACCCCACGTCCGAGGTCAGGGGCGGTGGCCCGGGGGGAGCCACCCCACATCCAAGGCCAGGGANGTGTCTGCCCTTTGATGCCCTCTTGCAACACCTACCAGCTTACTTGAGTTTCTACACTAAAGTGCATGTGGCTGCCGCGAGTGGCACACTAAAGCACAGGCGGCGATAGGAGCCACCCCACGTCCGAGGTCAGGGGCGGTGGCCCGGGGGGAGCCACCCCACATCCAAGGCCAGGGAAGACGGCCAGGGTGAGCCACCCCGCTCCTGAGCCCAGGGACGGTGGCCAGGAGGAGTCACCCCAAGCCCGAGGCCAGAGGTGGCGCCTGAGGCCAGAGGTGGTGCCTGAGGCCAGAGGCGGCAGCCGGGAGGAGCAACCCAATGTCCAAGGAGATGTGGCTGCATAGGCGAAGGAGGGCCTAGAAGAGCTATCCCACGTTGAAGGTCAGGAGAGGCAGTGGTGTGCAGATACCCCTCATCCAAGGTAAGGAGCAGTGGCTGCACTTTGCTGGAGGAGGTGTGAAGAAATACCCCATGCCCAAGGTAAGAGAAACCCAAGTAAGATGGTAGGTGTTTCAAGAGGGCATCAAAGGGCAGACACACTGAAACCATACTCACAGAAAACTAGTCAGTCTAATCACACTAGGACCACACCCTTGTCTAAACAAATGAGACCTAATTAAACTTAAAAGCTTTTGCACAGCAAAGGAAACTATAAGCAAGGTGAAAAGGCAGCCTTCAGAATGGGAGAAATAATATCAAGTGAATCAACTGACAAATAATTAATCTCAAAAATATACAAGCAGCTCATGCAACTCAATACCAGAAAAATAAATGACCTGATCAAAAAGCAGGCCAAAGAATTAAACAGACATTTTTCCAAAAGAGACATACAGATGGCTATAAACACATGAAAAAAATGTTCAACATCACTCATTATCAGAGAAAGGCAAGTCAAAACAACAATGAGATAGATACCATCTCATGCTGGTCAGAATGTCTGCCATTGAAAAGTCTGCTGCTGCTGCTGCTGCTGCTGCTAAGTCACTCTGGTCATGTCCAACTCTGTGTGACCCCATAGACGGCAGCCTACCAGGTTTCCCTGTCCCTGGGATTCTCAAAGCAAGAACACTGGAGTGGGTTGCCATTTCCTTCTCCAGTGCAGGAAAGTGAAAAGTGAAAGTGAAGTCACTCAGTTGTGTCCGATTCTTAGTGACCCCATGGACTGCAGCCTACCAGACTCCCTCCATCCATGGGATTTTCCAGGCAAGAGTACTTGGGTGGGATGCCATTGCCTTCTCAGATCGAAAAGTCTACAAACAATAAATGCTGGAGAAGGTGTGGAGGAAAAGGAACCCTCTTACACTGTTGGTGGGAATTCAAACTAATGCAGGAACAATGGAGAACACAGTGGAGATTCCTTAAAAAAAAAAACTAGAAATAGAACAGCAATCCCACTGCTGGGCATATACACCGAGGAAAACAGAACTGAAAGAGACACATGTACCCCAATGTTCATTGCCACATTTTTTACAATAACTGGGACATGGAAGCAAGCTAGATGTCCATCAGCAGATGAATGGATAAGGAAGTTGTGGTACATATACACAAAGGCATTTTACTCAGCTATGAAAAAGAACACATTAGTCAGTTGTAATGAAGTGGATGAAACTGGAGCCTACTATACAAAGTGAAGTAAGTAAGAAAGAGAGACACCAATACAGTATATCAATGCATATATATGGAATTTAGAAACATGGTAACAATGACCTTATATGCAAGACAGCACAAGAAACACAGCTGTAAAGAACAGGCTTTTGAACTCTGTGAGAGAAGGTGAGGGTGGGATGATTTGAGAGAATAGCACTGAAATATGTATTTTGCTATATGTAAAATAGATGATCAGTGCAAGTTCAATGAGTGAAGCAAAGCAATTAAAGCCGGTGCTCTGGGACAACCCAGAGGGATGGGGTAGGGAGGGAGGTGGGAGAGGGTTTCAGATGAGGGGACACATATATACCCGTGGCTGATTCATATCAATATATGGCAAGACCAACACAATATTGAAAATTAATTAGCCTCCAATTAAAATAAAGAAATTAACTTTGAAGAAAAAAAAAATAAAATGTCAACACTGTAATTTAAAATTTTTTTCTTGAATAAATAGCAATTACATGATATGACAGAAGTGTTGGCTAACACTGTGGCAGTAATCATGTTATAATATATAAATCTATCAAATCGACATGCCATATGCCTTAAACTTACACAATACTATACGCCAGTTATATCTCAACAAAGACGAAAAAGTAAACAGGAAAAATGGAGGTATAATTGACATTTAGATAACTAATAGTGAGAGCGAAGTTCTGAGTATGGTACTCTAAGTTTTTGTGAGGATCACAAAGCACTAATTATGCATAAATGAAGCTTTTTTGTTACAACTCTGTAAATTATTTAGTCCTCTGGCCTCTGCACTTACAGTCAAAGAGAGACAGCAGTGATATCCATCTCAGGGAAATACAAATTGACCTCATATTGAAAAGATATTAAACTGTATGATTTATTTCTTTATCTAGGTGGTGAATAAAGAGATGTTAATTATGTAGTTATCTGCACTTTAATGTTTGCATAAACCATTTAATATACAAAAATGGAAGTATTCTGAAATGGAGAGACAGACTTGAGAACAAGTCAATAAATTTATAATCTTTGCTTTTACAGACCTTAAAACTATGCTTAATTTATTTTAAATTAAAATTTAATTATTTGTGTATTAAAACTTGAGAGGGTTTTTTACTTTCTTTAATAGAAAGAGGTATTTTTCATGTTTATTTATAATGTGGTCTTTTCTGAGGGCTTTCAGATATATCTAGAAATATATACGTAATGTTGCTTGTGTTTTTATCTTTCTATAAGTATATTCCCTTGTACTAAATATTCTGTAATTCTTATTGTGTTACAGCTTTCCTACTTGTACTGAATTTTAATACTCATTCTATTAACCATTATGGTATCATTTGCACTCCTCATGAACATGGTCACTCAAATTATTGATTGAACCATGAAATGGAGAAATAGATATGATGTAAAGTCAATTGTTATCGTAACTCCTGGATATCAACTGTTTGCATATTCACTAGCTAAATCTACCCATCTCAATATTTATATATGTTCTATCTACCCAGGTAAAGGATATATATGAGTGAGTAAAAGTGTTAGTTACTTAGTCGTGTCCAACTCCTTGGGACCCTATGGACTGTAGCCCGTCAGGCTCCCCTGTCCATGGAATTCTCCAGATAAGAATATAGGAGTGGGTAGGATCTTCTCAATCCAGGGATTGAACCTGATCTTTCTGCTTCAGCATCTGTCCTTCCAATGAACACCCAGGACTGATCTCCTTTAGGATGGACTGGTGGGATCTCCTTGCAGTCCAAGGGACTCTCAATAGTCCTCTTCAACATCATAGCTTGAAAGAATCAATTTTTCAGTGCTCAGGCTTCTTTACAGAACAATTCTCACAGTCACACTTGAATACTGGGAAAGCCATAGCTTTGACAATATGGACTTTTGATGGCAAAGTGATGTCTCTGCTTTTGGATATACTGTCTAAGTTTGTCATAGCTATTCCAATTTTATTGCTGCAGTCACAATCCAGAGAGATTTTGGAACCCAGGAAAAAGAAATCTGACACTGTTTCCATATTTTCCCTATCTATTTGCCATGAAGTGATAGGATCGGATACCATGATCTTAGTTTCTTAAAAGCTGAATTTTAAGCCAGTTTTCTCACATCTACAATACTTTTCCCTGTATTTGTTCTGCCTGCATACTGTTTTCCATAAAAACAGTCATTTTATTTTTTATTGATAACTTAAGGAAATTTCTTCATATTCTCAACTTATTTTTTAATAATGTCATGCAAGTGTTTGGGATTATAGTCAACTTTGGGGAAATCGCTATCAAGTTTCTTTCATACATACATACACATAGTGGTGAGCCATATAAAAATATACCACACATCCAAACTCTGTATATCCTATTAGCTGGGTCCTAACATTCCTGCAGGTACTACAATGCAATGTGTCATAAGGGAAAATATAAGAGAGAAAATGTACTATAGAGGGGCAGAATGATAAAGGGAAAATTGGAACAGAAAGAGATCGGTGTCTTAAATTAAGTGTGGTTCAACTATTTTACTTTTACAAATTTTTACCAAATGTTAGACCCCGTCAACACAATTCTAAAGGTGGTTTCTTGTCTTCACGGAAAATCTACCTCTGCTTATCCTCATCTGAGTTTTAGGAAACTGAAGATGGGAAGAGAAAGCAACTTATCCATAATCACGTAGCATGTAAACTGCTAGCTGAGCTTGGAATTTAAGGTTGAATAATTCCAAAGATAATACTCTAAAGCAGGAAGCTATGTTTCTAATAAGATAGTAAAAGAGTTAATATATCCTTAACATATGAAAAAGCTATTTTGAATCAGTAGGAGATCATCATATTACAATGAAAACATGAACAACTTGCTAAAGAATAAATAAATGATTAATTATCATTAAAAATTGTGCTCAGGTTTAACATGAATATATAGTTGTTCCGATTTGAAAATAAATTTTCAATGATAATAAACAGCATTGATGAACTAAGATAGGCACATAGATTGTGCCTAATAATATAAATTTGTACAAGCTTCAGGAAATTACTTTGTCAATTTGGCAGTGTGTACTAATAGCTTCAAACATGCTCATCACATCATGAAGTCATTTCACTTCCAAGACAAAAAGTCTGAAATAAATACAAAGTTTCATACAAAAATACATTGAACTATTTTATAAATAGGGGGAAGAGAAGCAATATAAAAGGAACAGTTAGGTGAATTATGGGACTGTCATATAGAAAATGAAATACAGTGTGTGCTATTACATTATAGTTATCATATTTCCATAATACACAGAGATTCCCATGTACTACTAAGTGAAAAAAGATATTTTACATATAATACACAATACAGTCTCAACCATATAAAAGAACACACACACAGACATTAAGCAGAGATATATAACTACTTATATATATATATGGACTTCCCAGGTGATCTAGTGGTAAAGAACCTGACTGTCAATGCAGGTTAGATGTAAGAGACGTGGATTTGATCTCTGGGTAAGGAAGATCCCCTGGAGGAGGACACAGCAACCCACTCCAGTACTCTTGCCTGGAGAATTCCCTGGACAGAGGAGCCTGGCAGGCTGGAGTAATTAGCATCGCACAGGGTCAGACACAACTGAAGCAATATATGAGCTATAATTTCAAAAATGACATTATACTATTTTAACTTAAATTGAAAGCACATTTTTTTTAAAAAATTCTTTGTTTTATAATCTATGAAACAGAATATTAGTACCTACCTCTATGCTTCTTGTTGGCAAGTTTAAGAACTGATGAGGGTGTGTCTATATTGAGCTCTGAAAGCATAGCTTTTTATTAAAGCATTCACTTTAGCACAATTCAGAACAGGTGTCTGATGTTCTCAGCTCCACATTTGCCTCCCCCACTGCCTTACAGTCTGCACAGCTGTGGTTGTCTGTCTGGTGGTCTCCCAGAGGTGGCTGTGTTTCATTGTAAGGCTGTGTTAGCAAAGCCCCTGGGCTCTTATGTGAGGAAAGGCACTATATAAATGCAAAATAGTTTATTTTATTCATGCTGTCGTATAAATAGAGATCTACTTTATGTGAGCAGTTTTTCAAGGAAACTGGCTATTCTTAGTATCAGGCTCCTCATTCTCAGGGCCTCCATAATATATTGGGCGAAATTATTTTCCACCCCAAGAAAACTGATATCTTCTCAGGTACAGAACAGTCATTAGAAATGTCACCTTGAACCAATACTCATCCATATAGAGGACTAGATAGTTATCTAGATGGCTCAGGCAAGAGCTGAGTCTTGCTCTGTCTGAAGCCATAAATGTTTGGCTTCAAGGACCAATTGAGACCACTCTTTCCTCTTGATCTCAGTAGTGACCCCTTTCTTGGCATATCCAATATAAGGACCTGGTGTAGAGGGCAGGCTCTGCAACCAGGTTGATGTAGGTTTAAATCCTAGTTACACTGTTGAGAGCTCTGTCTTTGAATCCTATTTCTCATTTGTAAAATGAATGCATCCGACAATTAGGGGTAGCATAGGATGATTAAATGAAACATGTGGAAAAGTCAGTGAATACAGTGCCGGGCACATAGTAGTTCAATGCATGTTATCTATTAGAGTCTGTGTTTCTACCTCCCTCATTCAGCACCAACTTAAGAAATGTATTTTGAACACTATACTACAGGCAGGGACCAGAGGCAGCTGGAGAATAGGAGTTATGGGGCCTGTATCTGCCTTTTAAAGAATTTACAAGCTCTAAACATAGAGAGCTTAGAACGAGAAGTGACCTCAGTAACTTATCTGCCCCACTCCCTTCATTTTTCAAATAAGGAAAGCTTATTAAAACAAGCTAGTATGGCTTCCCAGTTTTGTCTGACAAGCTCTGTGCCTCAAAATGAATCAAATACACTTGACACATTAATTTAGTTCAAAGATCCTTTGAGTTATCGGCCCCTCTTTGCTGTTTTTCTTCCTTCGCCTTTAAATACTAAACTAACTTTATTTAATGGTAGGACACAAACTCTTTTCATATTGAGCTACCCTTTGACTACCACTCAACATCATGGCCTAATCTTGCCTCTTATCTTGATCAACCTTGTATTGTTCTTATAGCAAGGATGCTCTGGAAAGCTACTCCTTTTCTTGAAGTGTTTAGTAGAAGTATGCCTTTAGTTTTGTCTAAAAATAGTTTTTAAAAGTTTGAAACCCTTAAGAATGAATGTGTAAAAGAATGAAGTTTTGCCCTTTGCAAAAACATGGATGGACTTGGAGGGTATTATGCTAAATGAAATGTCAGACACATACTATACAATGTACAAATGTTTATGAAATTCTGTTATATTCAATAATTTAACTTTTTTAGATTTCACATAGCAGTGACATCATAGAAAGACAAACACTATACAATGTGACCTCTATGTGAAATCTAAAAAAAATTTTTTTAAATAGTGAATATAATAAAAAAAGAAATAGATTCACAGATATAGAAAACAAACAATGGGGAGAAATTAGAAGGGAAAGGCAAAATGGGGTAGGCAATTAAGAGGTACAAACTACTATGTATAAAACAGATAAGCTATAGGGATACGTTGTACAACACAGATAATATAATCAATATCTTATAATAGCTATAAATGAAGTATGACTTTTAAAATTGTGAATCACTATGTTGGACACTATGCTGTGCTTAGTCACTCAGTTGTGTGCAACTCTCTGACACCAGGCTCCTCTGTCCATGGGATTCTCCAGGCAAGAATACTGGAGTGGGTTTCCATGCCCTCCTCCAGGGGATCTTCCCAACCCAGGTCTCCTGCATTGCAGGCAGATTCTTTACCAACTGAGGTAACAGGGAAGCCCTCCTGTCTGTGTCTCCATTGCTGTCCTGCAAATAGTTTCATCAGTACCATCTTTCTAGAGTCCATACACTTATTAATATACAATATTTGCCTTTCTCTTTCTGACTTACTTTCGAATGAGAAGGTAGAACGAATTGAAAGAGTGGCATGGAAACACATACATTACCAAATGTAAAATAGATAACCAGTGGGACATCAGGAAGCTCAAACCAGTGCTTTGTGACAACCTAGAGGGGTGGAACAGGTGGAAAATATGAGGGAGGTTCAGGAGGGAGGGGACATATGTATACCTGTGGTTGATTCATGTTGATGTATGGCAAAAAACAGAACAATACTGTAGAGCAAATATCTTCGAATAAAAAATTTAACAAAAATAATAATATCACCCAACAGAGTATAGAACATTCTTTGGTCCAGGTGTTTCTAATAGTAACCTCTCCTCTTTAGTCCAGAAATCTTAATTTTTCTGTGCCATGCACTCCTTTGGCAGTCTGAGGAAGCCTTTAAATTCCTTTTTAGAATAAAGCTTTTAAATACAAAAGCAAAATAGGTAAATTTCAAAAGAAACTTGTTTTATTAAGACAGTTATCCAATTAAGGGAAAAATTGTCCTATAAAATCATATATGTTTTTATTAACATATTCAATAACAAGGTCTACTGTGGGTCTGATAGCCACCATAATCTCAAACTAATGATGAGCACAAACATGATTTGTAGACAGCTACAACAACTGTGATGTGGTATAAAGATATATGTAATTTCTGTTGATGATGTCCATAAATTCTGCTAATCCTAATGTGATTTCTTCCCTACATTCATAAGAGAAGGAAGTGCTAAACTCTAGTTAGAAGTTAATAAAAATGAAGATGTAATAGTTAACCCATTTACATCCAGGGACCCTGTGAAATCAATTAGAGAACTTCATAGCCTCTGCAACCTAGAACTCCAGCTGTGATTTCTAACAGAGACTTGGCCCAAGCTAACCATTATGTCCTGCACGACCTCTACCTTTTCCTAAAGCAGAACTCAGATGTACAGTTCCTCTTGGGGACCAGCCATTTATTTTCTCCATGTCTTGTTTCAAGAATATCTAAACAGGAAAGTTTCAAAATTAGGCGAGGAGAAAGCAAGTGGATTTTTCCAATTAGGAAATGTTTTCTATTGTACCATCGAATTGCCAACATCTGCTGGATCAAGGAAAAAGCAAGAGAGTTCCAGAAAAACATCTATTTCTGCTGTATTGACTATGCCAAAGCCTTTGACTGTGTGGATCACAATAAACTGTGGAAAATTCTGAGAGAGATGGGAATCCCAGACCACCTGACCTGCCTCTTGAGAAATCTGTATGCAGGTCAGGGAGCAACAGTTAGAACTGGACATGGAAAAACAGACTGGTTCCAAATAGGAAAAGGAGTACTTCAAGGCTGTATATTGTCACCCTGCTTATTTAACTTCTATGCAGAGTACATCATGAGAAACGCTGGACTGGAAGAAACAAAAGCTGGAATCAAGATTGCCAGGAGAAATATCAATAACCTCAGATATGCAGATGAAACCACCCTTATGGCAGAAAGTGAAGAGGGACTAAAAAGCCTCTTGATGAAAGTGAAAGAGGAGAGTGAAAAAGTTGGCTTAAAGCTCAACATTCAGAAAACGAAGATCATGGCATCCAGTCCCATCACTTCATGGGAAATAGACNTAAGATCTTGTAAGTTCTCCTAAGAAAAAAAAATTGCAACTATTAATATGTACAATTAATATGTATTAATGGTGATGTTCCTAATAACTGGACTTATTGTGGTGGTCATTTCATAATATATACAAATATTGAATCACTGCGTTGTATACCTGAGACTAACATAATGTTGTAAGTCAATTACACCTCAATAAGATAATATAAAATAAATGATAAAAATAGGTAAATTAAAAACCTCACTGTATCACTCTCCTATTTAGAACCTCTTAACTGGGACTTCCTGGTGGTCCAACGGTTAGGAACTCAACTTGCAATGCAGGTTCAATCTCTGATGGGGGAACTAAGATCCCACATACTGCAAAGCAACTAAGCCCGAGCACCTTCACTACTAAGCCTGTGCATCACAACTGGAGAGCCCAAGTGCCTCAACAAAAATCCTGCGTGCAGAGACCTTCACAAGATCCCATGTAGCCAAATTAATCAATTATTAATTTTAAAATAAATAAAAATAAACCCCTTAATTGCTACATGGTTGGACCCCTCCTCGCTCATCAGGCTCTACTCCTACAGCATTGCCCAGCCCCAACACACACCCCTCCTCACGCTCTGAATTTTTTTCCCACATTCTCATTTGCTTCCAGGCCTTTTCTCTCATTCCCTACTCTGTTGAGAAATGTGTTTTTTCAAAGTTCTCTTGACTATGCCTCGCTGTAAAGAAAATAAATAAAAACACACTACATCTTAATCCAATACACCTATGTAATCATACATATATAAACACTTAACCAAAAAGTAAAAAGCCTTCACGAAATAACATACTATACCTTTCAAGTCATAAAAGTATCTCCACACAAAGTTATCTGGAGACTGAGTAATTAGCATTGACAACAAGTTCTGCCAAGCTGGGAGGAAGATTGACCCCCTGATCCTCCTTTTGCTTATGGAATGTTCTAATGAAATTAATTCCACCTTCAGGCTGAAACATATAAGAGACCATATAAGATATCTGCAAACTAAGACTCAGCACAGCCGAATAAATAAATATTTTAAATTTTAAAAAGGAACAAAGTACTGATACATGCTACAGCATGAATGAACACTGAAAACTTTATGCTAAGCAAAAGAAGCCAGACACAAAAGGCCACATATCGTATGTTTTCATTTATATATATAGACAGAACAGGCAAATCCACAGAGAAGGCCAACCAGTAGTTGCCAGGGCCTGGGAGTAGGAGAGAATGGGGAGTGAGGGAATGAAATTTCATTTCTTTTTGAGGGAATGAAAGTATTCTAAAACCAGACAGTGGAGACTGTTGCACAGATCTGACAATACACTAAAAACTTTGAAACTATACACTTTAAAAAGGATGGATTTTACAGTACATGGATTACATCTCAACAAAGTTGTTATATTTTAAAATTCCCAAAAAAAGGTATTTGTGAAACATGCTACAAATTTTAGCAACAGAAGAAGATAGCTGAGGATAGGGTAGCATTGACACCAGTGTGGTTTTCAATGGCCCAGTCAAAAGAGCTGACCTCAACTAACCCGAGATTTGTGATCTTTATGAAAATCTTCTAAGTGTTCAACGGACTGGCACTGGTACTTTATGGTCAATAAAAATTCCTGCAAAAATATACACTGGTTCCCATGCTTCCCAATACTCTCACTCTAACGACTCATTTCTTCTACTTCTCCCTGTTAGAGCAGGATCTAATGCAAGATAAATCTCAGAATCCTACTATTAAAGTCCCTAAATTTACCACAGAACCCCTCCAAATTGCCACGCCTGGACCATCTCCAGTTCTGATCACCGATTTGCACTTTCAGCATCTACATGTGACCCTCTAAACCCAGGACTATCAGCAGTTTCTCCAGTGATACTGAGAGAGATCAAAAGCAGCTATTCCTCAGGAAAAACTGTGTGTTCCTCTGCATTAGACTAAGAAAACACAATTACATCATCTGTAGCAAAGTTCTTCCTAGATGAGTTTATGGCTTTCCAGAGATGAAAAATTATAGTAATTTTTACTATCATAACCTTTATACCAGACTTCCCTAGTGGTCCAGGGGATAAGAATTTGCCTTTCAATGGGATTGGAAGAAACTCAGTTTGATCCCTGGTAGAGACACCACCCTTATGGCAGAAAAGTGTAGAGGAACTAAAAAGCCTCTTGATGAAAGTGAAAGAGAGTGAAAAAGTTGGCTTAAAGCTCAACATTCAGAAAACGAAGATCATGGTATCTGGTCCCATCACTTCATGGGAAATAGATGAGGAAACAGTGGAAATAGTGTCAAGACTATTTTGGGGGGCTCCAAAATCACTGCAGATGGTGACTGCAGCCAGGAAATTAAAAGACGCTTACTCTTTGGAAGGGAAGTTATGACCAACCTAGATAGCATATTGAAGAGCAGAGACATTACTTTGCCCAACAAAGGTCCGTATAGTCAAGGCTATGGTTTTTCCAGTGGTCATGTATGGATGTGAGAGTTGGACTGTGAAGAAAGCTGAGCGCCGAAGAATTGATGCTTTTGAACTGTGGTGTTGCAGAAGACTCTTGAGAGTCCCTGGGACTGCAAGGAGATCCAACCAGTCCATTCTAAAGGAGATCAGTCCTAGGTGTTCATTGGAAGGACTGATGCTGAAGCTGAAACTCCAGTACTTTGGCCGCCTCATGCGAAGAGGTGACTCATTGGAAAAGACTCTGATGCTGGGAGGGATTGAGGGGAGGAGGAGAAGGGGATGACAGAGGATGAGATGGCTGGATGGCATCACCANCAAGGCTATGGTTTTTCCAGTGGTCATGTATGGATGTCAGGTTTGGACTGTGAAGAAGGCTGAGCGCTGAAGAATTGATGCTTTTGAAGTGTGGTGTTGGAGAAGACTCTTGAGAGTTCCTTGGACTGCAAGGAGATCCAACCAGTCCATTCTGAAGATCAACCCTGGGATTTCTTTGTAAGGAATGATGCTAAAGCTGAAGCTCCAGTACTTTGGCCACCTCATGCAAGGAGTTGACTCATTGGAAAAGACCCTGATGCTGGGAGGGATTGGGGGCAGGAGGAGAAGGGGACGACAGAGGATGAGATGGCTGGATGCCATCATGGACTCGATGGACGTGAGTCTGAGTGAACTCCAGAAGATGGTGATGGACAGGTAGGCCTGGTGTGCTGCGATTCATGGGGTTGCAAAGAGTCAGACATGACTGAGCAACTGAACTGAACTGAACTGAAGTTCTCTCTTCTACTACCCAGTCTTCACCACAGATATTTTCTGATTCTCTCTTTCTCTTCCTCTATTTCAAGACTGAAAGCCTAAGTGGAGTTTGAATGAAAAGAACCCCCCTGGTAGATTTAGTAATATCTTTCACTACTTTGTGATGAGGAAGAGTTATATAAAAAGTACTCAATATGCTTTCCTTCCTGTATTTCTCCTCTTCTTTGTTTTCATATGTTCTTAACAGAAAATACGTTCTCTAATTGACCTAGAGTTAATTTCTCAAACCTTATAAGCAACACACACACACACTCACACACACACACAAACACCCCTCTCCTCCGCTATAGATGGTATACATATATATGTATATACAAACATAAACATAGATATAGATATATATTTCATTGGTTTTATCCTTTTAAATTTAAATGTGATCTCGGAATTTTTTCCATAAAATATAATTTTATTGTAATAAAAGTTTCATGAGGGCAGGTGCTTTGTGCACTGTTGTTTCCATAAAAATTAGAGCAGAGTCTGGCATTGCTTAAATATTTATTGAGTGAAAACATGTGTATGTTAGCAGATAGGAAAAAAAAAAACGGGTAACAAAGCTAACTTGTGAGGATTTTTTTGGTTTTATCTAAAATAAAAGAGAAAGCTAATTATACCAGAAGTAGTTTTCATAAAATTACAAATACACTTAACAACAATAGAACTATTTTGTCCTAAAATAGCAAAAAGTTTCATTTTTAACTCAAAAGGCGCTGATTGCTAGTGATGATCTAGAAGACAAACAAAAGGTATAACTTAGAAATTGTGAGTAAAACTATCTGTGCATATCAGAGCAGAGGAAATATGAGGTTGAATATTGTTACTGAACTCTAGAATTGCCAATAAGATGGCTGTACAACCAAGGGTGATCAATACACACATGTTAAATAAATAAATTATAAGCTAACAATTCAACACCATGTAATTTCTTTCTCACTTCATCTGTCAACATTTCACAGACATGCTAGGCCTGTGCCAGTGGAGTAAAAGAAACCAAAAGATGAATATTTAGCTGAGAAGGGGTGGGGATTAAGGAGAACAAGGAAGGATTAGTGACCATACAACCTCTAATTAACCATAAAAAGATGAACATTGGGAACAGTAATTCATATTCTGATGTAATGAAACAGGAGAAGAGGGACAGGAGGGAGAAGTCCATGAAGAGTTCATAGAGACCCAGTCCATGTACTTTGCCCAATAATAGCATTCAAATCATAGAGTCCCTTGACCCATTAGATGGTAATTAAGATACTACTTGGTATAGTTCATTTCCTAAAACATGATTTCTCAAGCACATCTGAAAAATACTGACACAGCTCCCCTTTGGAATATTTCAAGTGATAGAGATCACATAAACAGGAAGCTCAATTATTTACAGACATAATTATTAGAAGCTTTTTCTTTATAAGCCTTAAGATTTACCACATTATAGTCTACTCACACTGAGCACAAAGCCTGGTACATAGAATCCACTCAGTGATTTATTTTGCTTTATTCACTCTTTTTTGTTGTTGTTCCCCACATGGGGAGGGGCATGGTGGGAATCTGCTCACTTCAGGATGATAGTCTATTTCTTATTTTTCCTGAAAATATAGGATAATTGGGAGTAGTACCCCAGTGGACAGGAGCTCACCACTTCATGACCACAGGTGCATTGTTTATTCATATTCATATACATGAGAATATATACATATCTTCAATCTTTAAAAAATACCCCTTGGTACTAAGAAGCGGGTAAAGGGTATATATGAAATCAGTGCTACTCTTCAAATATTAAAACCAGCTTCCTGAGCATCTCTTTCAAAACGTTTTCTTCTCCAAATCAAAGTTCCCAAATCATGGTTTGCCTAACATTCAGCCTTTACTACCGAAGATCAGGTTTATCCACTTTCAGACTTGTAAAGGGCAGTGTTTTAAGGCTAGATCCAGATGTTCCAGTGTGGCATGACTTGTTAGATTACAGGGAATCCACCCTTCCTAACACTTGATTGAGATATGGGTTTTTATTTACAAATGCATCTGAAAAATTGTTCCTAGTAACTAACACACACTGAGTTTTCAATTACATAAAAGCAATACATTTCTCATTTAGCTCTCTCTTTTTTAGACAATTTAGGTTTTTATCCTAAATGCAAACCTTACCCCTGCTAAAATTTTTGTTTTGTTGGTTTCCATGCCTCAACTCTACCTATTGAGAGCTTTCATATGTTCATTCTTCCTTTTTTTTTTTTTT
>SJYA01000516.1:0-15896 GCA_006410615.1 Neotragus moschatus
GGGAGAACAAGGCATCCGGGAAATTGAGATGCCTGAAATGGATCTTAATAAAGTCCGTGGGATGGGGTGGGGCTGGGCTCGTGTGTAGCGCCGCCGCAGGGCCAGTGAGAGTGACAACTGTGATGCGTTGTGATGTCCGAGCTGAATCTTGACAAGGTTTGGGGAGGTCCAGGGGGACGTGGAAAGCCAGGGGAGTCAGAGAGAGTGGGAGGCATGAAGAACAGTTCCTGTGTGATTAGAGCAAGAGGTATCAGAAGGGAAGAACTGCAGTGAGAAGCCAGTGGCAGATAGGCTCCTGAGCAGCGAAGATACCCCTGAGAGAACTTTTATGCCAGGTTAAGGAGTTTTGTTGGATTTTATCAGACTACCACCAGGTGTTATTTTATACTAAGGGACGACATTATCAGATGTACACTTTGAAGGATCTGAACATGATGTGGCGGTTGGATTGAAGGGCTGCAGGACCGGGGAAAGAGACCAGTTAGAAGGGTAGAGAGGACAGGAGAGGTTTTAGAGACTAAGTGATTTGATGGTCACTTGATAGGAGGAGTGAGGGTAAAAGGAAGAATCTATACCCTTGGCAAGATTTCTGGCTTGGGTTTATGCATGGAAAGTTTGGCCATTGGATATGGTGAGAAATACAGGAGGAAGAGCAGTTGGGGGCAGGTGTTGGATGGAGGATGAGTTTAGTTTGCTGAAATATGAATTGAGTGTAGTTTATGAAGTGGAGATGTCTTGGGCACTTATCTTGGAACTTAAGATGATTTATTTATGGGTTTATGTTTGGGAATCATCAATTGGTACCTGGAGGCTTGAGAGTGAATTAAGATAGTCTAGAAATCTTCCAGAAGAAAAGAAAAAGGTCATGAGGTGAAACTCTAGGGAGCAATGACAGATTTAGTCAGAGGAAAGTGACCAGAAGAGAGTTTGAAAGGATGTTTAGTATCATAATTAGTAAAAAGGTAACTTTCTTGCAGAGTCACTAAGAACACTTGTTTCATCCCACCCCAGGTTGAGTTATTCTCTGAGTTTTCCTCTGTGTATAACTTTCTGCTACATATTGCACCATAGTGCTATATATTAGGCTGCTGCAAACCTAATTGTGATTTCAGATTATGAATTTTAAGTCATTGTAACTAGGCTCAAGCACATCTTTATTAATCAAAATAGGAACCATTACAATCATCACATTTTTACCTATGAGAAATGTTTATTTCTGTAGTTTAAAAATCTGAGCTTTGGGATTCAGCGATGAACTTTTGGTAGCATTTTCTGCCTCCTACTGGTTGTGGAAGCATTTTCCCTGGTTGAGATGCTTGCAGAAGTAGTCAGTTGGTGAGAGGGCAGGTGAATATGGTGGATGAGGCAAAACTTGGTAGCCCAATTCATTCAACTTCTGAAGCATTGGTTGTGCAACCTGCAGTCAGGTGTTGTTGTGAGAAGAATTGGGTCTTTCGTGTTGACCAGTGCTGGCTGCACCCTTTGCAGTTTTCAATGCACCTCATCTATCTGCTGAGCATACATCTCAGATAAAATGGTTTCCCCCAGATTCAGAAAGCTGCAGTGGATTGGACTGGCAGCAGAGCACCAGTGACTGTAACCTTTTTTTTCTGATGCAAGTTTGGCTTTGGGAAGTGCTCTGAACAACCACTGAGCTGATTGTTGCTGGTTGTTGTGTATTAAAATTTAAGTGAATTGGGAAAATTTTGAATTAATGATGGCACAGATGGTAAAGAATCTGCCTGCAGCAAGAGACCTGGGTCCGATCTCTGGGTTGGAGAGATCCCCTAGAGAAGGAAATGGTAACCCATTCCAGTATTTTTGCCTGGAGAATTCCATGGACAGAGGAACTTGGTGGCTTACAGTCCATGAGGTCATAAAGAGCCAGACACAACTGAGCAACTATCGCTTTCACTTTTCTTTGAATTAGTGAAATTTCCTTTAATGAATTAAGGCATCTTAATCCTGTAAAGGCTTCCTGTCTTCTTGGCCTTATAAATTTGTTGTTGTTCAGTTGCTCAATCGAATCTGACTCTTTGTGACCCCCCATGGACTGCAGCACACCAGGCTTCCCTGTCCTTCACTAACTCCCAGAGTTTGCTCAAACTTGTCTCCATTGAGTCGGTGATGCCATCCAACCATCTTGTTCTCTGTTGTCCTCTTCTCCTCCTGCCTTCAATCTTTCCCAGCATTATAGGGTCTTTTCCAAAGAGTAGGCTCTTTGCATCAAGTGGCCAAAGTATTGGAGCTTCAGCATCAGTCCTTCCGATGAATATTCAGGATTGATTTTCTTTAGGATTGACTGGTTTGATCTCCTTGCAGTCCAAGGGTCTCTCGAGAGTCTTCTCCAGTACCATAGCTCAGAAGCATCAATTCTTTGGTGCTCAGCCTTCTTTATGGTCCAACTCTCACATCCAGACACGACTACTGGAAAAACCATAGCTTTGACTAGACGGACCTTTGTTGGCAAAGTGATGTCTCTGCTTTTTAATATGCTGTCTAGACTTGTTTTAGCTTTTCTTCGAAGGAGCAAGTGTCTTTTAATTTCCTGGCTTCAGTCACCATTTGCAGTGATTTTGGAGTCCAGGAAAATAGTCTGTCATTGTTTCCCCATCTATTTGCCATGAAGTGATGGGACTGGATGCCGTGATCTTAGTTTTTTGAATGTTGAGTTTTAAGCAGGTTTTTCACTCTCCTTTTTCACCTTCATCAAGAGGCTTTTTAGTTCCTCTTTGCTTTCTGCCATCAGGGTGGTGTCATCTGCCTATATGAGGTTATTGATATTTCTCCTGGCAATCTTGATTCAGGCATGAGCTTCATCCAGCCTGGCATTTTGCATGATGTACTCTACTTATAAATTTAGAAGCAGGGGCTTCCCTGGTGGCTCAGCTGGTAAAGAATCCACCTGTGATGTGGGAGACCCTGGTTTGATCCCTCGGTTGGGAACTCTGGTATTCTGACCTGGAGAATTCCATGGACTGTATAGTCTGTGGGATTACAAAAAGTCAGACACAACTGAGCGACTTTCACTAGCACTAACTAGCATTAAGCAGGGTGACAATATACAGCTTTGACGTACTCCTTTCCCAATTTTGAACCAGTCTTTTGTTCCATGTTGGGTTCTGACTGCTGCTTCTTGACCTGCATACAGGTTTCTCAGGAGACAGGTAAGGTGGTCTGGTATTCCCAACTCTTAAAGAGTTTTCCAGTTTGTTGTGATCCACACAGTCAAAGGCTTTAGCGTAGTCAATGAAGCAGATGTTTTTCTGGAATTCCCTTGCTTTCTCTATGATCCAGTAGATGTTGGCAATTTGATCTCTGGTTCCTTTGCCTTTTCTAAATCCAACTTGTACATCTGGAAGTTCTTGGTTCATGTACTATTGAAGCCTAGCTTGGAGGACTTTGAGCATTTGCTAGCATGTGAAATGAATGCAGTTGTATGGTAGTGTGAGCATTCTTTGGCATTGCCCTTCTTTGGGATTGGAATGAAAACTGACCTTTTCCAGTCCTGTGGCCACTGCTGACTTTTCTTTGACATTATAAATAGGCATGCTGCTGCTGCTGCTGCTGCTGCTAAGTCACTTCAGTCATGTCTGACTCTGTGCGAACCCGTAGACGGCAGCCCACCAGGCTCCGCCGTCCCTGGGATTACCTGTTTGTTACAAAGAGTAAAATTTGCCATTAAAATGGGGTTAAGATACTCTGGCCTGTGTTCAAGATACTCTGAATTTAAGACATTTGAAGAAACGTAAGTTATAGGCAGGTATTCTTTTGACATATATATAACTGGAGTATTTCAGAGGACTACCAGATTTTTTCAGATATGTTGGGAAAATCCACAGAATCACATCTTGTATTAGTTTATATTTCATATGCACTTTGCAGTGGTTGCAGCTTATTTATAGCTAATCTTTTTATGAAATGTTTATTCTGATTATAATCCATCCTATTTAGTCTTTTAAGTATTTAGTATTTTTTTTTAAATTTTGTTTTATTGCAGTAAAAACACTTAATATGAATTCTACCCTCCTGACAAATTCATAAATGTAGAATGCATTATTATTGGCTATAGGGACAGTGTTGTACAGCAGATCTCTAGAAGTTATTCATCTTGCTTGCCTGAAATTTTACACCTGTTGATTAGCAACCTGTTTTTCCCTTCCTCCAGCCTTTGGCAACTACCATTTCACTCTTTGATTCTATGAATAAGTGGAATCATGTAGTGTCTGTCTTTCTATGACTAGTTTGTTTTACTTAGCATAATGTTCTTAGGTTCATACATGCCATCACAGATTGCAGAATTTCCTGCTTTTAAAAGGCTGCATAATATTCCATTGCATATATAAACCATATTTTCTTTTCTCTTTTTTAAAAATAATATTTTTGCTGTCTGTCATGTCTATGGCATTTGCATGGGATATTGAGCTCTCTAGTATTTATTTTCTATTTCCTAATAACAAAAGAATAAATTTTACTTAAATTTGTGATGAAAATTAATGGTATCAGATATCACCCTAAAGATGTGCAACTTAAAATGTTAGATCACTGATATGTGCTTATATACATAAACACAGAGATCTGATGAATATACAGTGTGCCTGATTTTTTTCCTTACTGTTGTAGCATAAGCATTTTTCAACATTATTATATTCTCCTTTTAAACATTTTTAATGATTCCATAATGTTTTATCACTTGCATAGACAATTGTTTGTGTGCTCAGTTGCTCGGTCATGTCTGTCTTGTGACTCCCTGGATTGTAGCCTGCCAGGCTCTTCTGTTCAAGGAATTTTCTAGGCAAAAATATTGGAGTGGGTTGTGATTTCTACCCCAGGGGAATCTTCCTGACCCATGGATCGAACCCGTGTCTCTTACATCTCCTGCATTGGCAGGTGGATTCTTTACCACTGCACCATCTGGAAAGCCCAGACAATAGTTTACGTATCTGTTTATTTCCTTATCATTAGATTATTTCTTTACTATTATAAATGAGATGATTATGTGTATTAATGTATGTAGTTTTTTTTCTTCCCTGCACTGGGGATTATTTCTTTATTACAGATTTCCCAAAGCTGATATTTTGAGTCAAAGGATATAATTTGATTAAATTCTTGATACTTTTTTTTTAATTTTTGCCCCAGGGTGGAATGTAAATTGACATAGTTCTTCTGAAAATCTAAGCGAGCAAGTGCTGGTTTCCCTCAGTGGGTGTATTTGCTTTTTTTCATTCTCACCTTTTAAAGCTTGCAGTAAGTTGAGAATTTTCCTGGCAAAGGTCTTTTCCTATAAGAAACAGCAGCTTTAATTTTTTAGTATTTTTTTCTTTGCTTCATAGCCAAAATTAATATAATTGTTATGTGAGAACAGAAAATTCACCAGAGATAGGAAGCTTATGGAAACGTGGGGCTGTGGTATATTAACTTCTCTTCTGGGCAGTCATGGTAAAATTAGAACCCGTCTTCATTCTTAAAAGTGGTGAGGCTTTGATGATCCAGGAATGAACTAGAGGTTTCTACTATCAATATTTTTTACATTTACAGTTTAAATAATTTGTTTATGCATGTTTTTTACAATACTTGATTGGTGTGTCTAATTGGGAATAGATTTAAAGCAACTGGAAAGAGGATAATTGTGGTCTTGGGATATGCCTAGATCTTTTGTTAGTTTTATGTAAAAATACATTCTGTAATATATTGTTTCAGCTTACCTAACCTGTATAGCTATATAGCTTTCAAAAATCTGGAAGTCTTGAAAAATAAAAGAAAACCTGACCTACTAAAGTAGCTGTCATAGACCACTTGCACTAAAGTCCTGTGTTTTGTTCAGGATCCATTAGAACTTCATTCAAAGCATTTTTAAACTTTGGACTCTATTGCATACTTTATAAGTGTATTAGAAATGTAAGGAAGGAGAAAAGATCCCTACAGTCTCTTTGCCCTAATAAATGAATTATTATTATTTTTCCTGTTCTCTTTTTATTCATTATGCAGTTTAAAGACGTGTGATTGTTTGCTTTTTCCAGCCTTTGATAGGTTAAAACAAAATAAAAAGGGATGAGGGTGTTTCAGGGCAGATACCTACATTCTAGAGCAGCTAGAGGTATAAACCCTCAGTTGAACTTGAGGACCTTGTCTTAACAAGTTTGTTAAATATGATGATCTTTGATCAGTAGGAAAAGGTGAAATAATATTTTAAAGGTTTTATTTGTGAACAAAGTATATAATAGTTTTTGAAAATTTTCTGAAAGCAATAAAATTGAAAAATTGATATAAAAGACAATTAGAAAATTGCTTCCATGGAGCCTCTGTGTTAATTATGCTTTCAGGTTGCAAGGAAAAGAGAATTCTTGCCCCACCCCTTAGCCCCCTTCCCATCTCTGTCCACCTTTGTTGCCTGAGTGATGAGAATTTAATAGTACATGAAGAAATGATTAAACACAGGACTTAGCTCAGAAAATGAACAGTTCTTATGACCAAAACAACTATAGATGTCTCTGATCTTCTTATCCTTATTTTTCATTTCTCCTTTGCTCTGTCTGCTTCTTTGGCTGTTACTTAAAATGTTTACTTTCCCCTCCTCACTACCTCATGGTTCTGTGTCATGCCATATCTCTTGGTTTGTGCTTGATTTAACTGTCATCCAAACTTATGAAAAGAGGGATCAGAATAAATTTAATTGGCCATTATTCAATTCAGCATGACTGTATTGGGCAGAGTTCTCAGGCTAAAATTCAGGGGTTTCTGCCAGCCCATAGATAATTGCTCTTGTTTGAGAAGCTGAACTTTCATCCCTAAACTGAAAGTCCTGTTTATAACTGAGGTGATAGGGTTGTAAGGCATGGTAACCTATACATAAGGGGCTTCCCTGGTGGCTCAATGGTAAAGGATCCACCTACCAATGCAAGAGACACAGGTTCAATCCCTGGGTCAGAAAGATCCCCTGGAGAAGGAAATGGCAACCCACTTCAGTATTCTTGTCTGGGAAATGCCAGAGACAGAGGACTCTGGCAAAAGAGTCAGACATAACAACTAAACAACAACAACAAAAGACCTATACATAGAGTTACTTTTTTCAGAAGTAATTAGTAGCCACTTAAAAGTCTGTAAAACAGGGGTTACAAACTCGGCTTTCTAAAGAGTCAAGGGGACTGGTGAACCAGCAAGCTCATACCCCACGTAAAGAGAGAAGCCTCTACTCTGTTCCAGCCAGTTGGTGTCATGTGGAAATACAGGTGCAGTATTGGTCAAATCTTCCTTTTTATTTTCCAAAGAGAAACTAAAAGTCCAGATTTCTCAGAAATCTCTCAGTTTTTATTGGCAACTCAATAATTTTGCCAGTTATTTCAAATATTAAAAAAGTATTCTGTGTAGGCTAGTCGTAACATATCTGTGAGTTAGTAATTTGTGATCTTGGCCTCATAGTAGGTCTAATATAACTTTTCTTGTGTAATAAGACTAGCCAGTTGAGGTCCAAGTTTTTATAAGGCAGGCCAGTATCATGGAAAGAGGCCTAGTTTTACCGCGTACTAGCTCTGTGATTTCAGTTAGCCACGTAAGTTCTCTGAGCCTTTCTTAGCTCACAGGGTAGTTTTGAGGCTCGATTCAATTATCTCAGACTTGTCTTTGATCATCCTACCTTAAATGGTACCCCTGCATTGCTTTGCTTCAGTTTTCGAGTATCGCTTATTACTAGCTGACATTATATTATGTATTTTTTGTATATTTGTTTATTATTATTTAGCCCACTACCTAGTACAGGGCCAAAAAGGAGTACACAAACACAATGGATGATAAAAGCATGTCTAGACTTCACAACTATATCATCTTATTAAATCATACATTATTTAATTCATTTAGGAGTATAAGGTATTCTGTGAAGATCAAAAGGAAACAAAAGTGCCAACAGTGATATAAAATAATCCTTCTGACTTTTGATTATGCATAGGTTAGCTGATGAATTGCATATGCCATCTCTCCCTGAAATGATGTTTGGAGACAATGTTTTAAGAATCCAGCATGGCTCTGGCTTTGGAATTGAGTTCAATGCTACAGATGCATTAAGATGTGTGAACAACTACCAAGGAATGCTTAAAGTAGCCTGTGCGGAAGAGTGGCAGGAAAGCAGGTGAGAACCTGGGCAGCTAGGGGTTGAAATAGAAAAGAGTAGAAAAAGTGTCCAGTTGTGATATTTTATTAGAATGAAGGGCTAGTATTATTATTAAATTTGATAGCTGAATCATTCTAGAGTTCATTTTTCTCATTGATAAAAGAGATTAATTACTACCCCCTTTTTAGTACTTCTTGAGTTAAATTGAATGATAGTTGAGGTGAGCTAGGGAAGGTTTAGTTTTTTGAGCTTTCAGTGTTCTTTAGTAAAGACACATTACGCTGTGTACTTTAATGTTCCTGTTTTTGAAGAAAAATGTTTGCTTATGATTTGCATTGAAAATCTAAAGAGCATTAAAATCAAGAAAAATGAAAAATGTATTTTATTTCATAATCAAATCGAGAGTTGTTTATTTTGTTCCTGTTATATATTAGGTTCTTTGAAAAACGTATAAACCTTTAAACCATGTCCTTAGGCAGTGTACAGATTAATTGGGGAGACTACATTATCAATTCATGACAGACAGGTTAAATAACAATACATGTACAGAAAAGCTAAGAAAGATCTCATATTAGTGAATTTTGACAAGTATATTTGTTTATTAATAGGATATTTTATATTATGTAAGAATGTAATTTGGTATAATGCATGAATACTACAGTCCATGGGGTCACAAAAGAGTTGGACACGACTTAGCAGCTAAACAACAAAATGAATACAGATGTTCTATGTTTTACCTCACTGAATCTGATCCTTCTCATTTTGGTATTTGAGGACGGAGGGTGAACACTCTAAAGAGGTTATTAAACCGTATGATTGGACCTATACAACGGATTATAAGGGAACATTACTTGGAGAATCACTTAAGTTAAAGGTAAATCTTATTTTTTGCTTTTATGAATCATTGATTGCTTTGGATAGTCTCAATGTTAAAGCTTTCTAGTAATGGGTTATTTTATGCTGCTACTTTCATCCTACTAACTTTGTATTGTGGGAGGCTTTAGAACCTAATGTGAGGGAATTTTGCTCGTTGATTATCAGCACAAAATAAAAGAAGGCCATAGTGGAACAATTTTTATTAAAAATATGGTTGTAGTAGCTGGGGGATTGCCTTAATGTTATTATGTAATATCAAGAAGCATTAAAATGTATTGTCCTTGGTGTATTGTATTAGGTGATTTAGACAAACCCTGCTAGCTAGTAGCTTGCAGTTTTTCAGATAAACGGATATGTGGGCAGGTAGGAATTTTGGTCAGACAACTGAGATTATTTTCCTGTCTGCACTATGTGTGAATCAAGTATGACTTTAGGCAAGTTATTTAATCTGATTCTATTTTATCAGTAAATTGGATAAACAGAAATATCTACCTTATAGCAGAATTTTGATGTAAAATTATCTGTGGGAGTTTTCAGTGAATTCTAAAACTCCGTATTGATGTTAAACTGCATCTGTCTAATAAGACCTGCTTAAGAAGAGATTCACTTCATGGTAAATGACACTAGGAATGTGGAATCAGCAGGCCTCGTATTGGGAGCTTAGCTACATGGAGTCGTGGGTACAGCAGAATACAGACAAGTAATCCCTCCACTACAGTCTATTGGGGGAGGAAGGTTATTCTAGTCTGTTAATACTTCATAGATTAATATTCCCTCTTTTCATTCCTGCTTGAAAAGCTTTTCAAAATGTGTAGACCATTTGCTATTTCATTGCAGAAAGTGAGGAAATGAGAATTTGTTTTACCTTATGCAATAATAATGATGACTTTCTTTGTGGGAGACAAGGAGTGTGAGAGCAGCAGGGGGGTGAAAGGCATATACTCAGTACTCTTCGTTGGCACTTCAGCCTGTCATCTGATTTGTTCTACGGTGTTGCTAACAAATGTCAGTATGATCAACCACTCATTAGTGGTAAGGAGCTGAGGCTTTGGCAGACCTTAGTTCAAATCTCAGCACCAGTACTTGGAAAAGCAATTTAATCTTTGCTAAGCCTTTGGGCTTCCCTGATAGCTCAATTGGTAAAGAATCTGCCTGCAATGCAGGAGACCCCAGTTCGATTTTTGAGTCAGGAAGATCTGCTGGAGAAGGGATAGGCTACCCACTGCAGTATTCTTGGGCTTCCTTTGTGGCTCAGCTGGTAAAGAATCTGCCTGCAATGTGGGAGACCTGGGTTGCCTCCCTGGGTTGGGAATATCCAGTATTCTGGCATGGAGAATTCCATGGACTGTATAGTCCATGAGATCACAAAGAATCAGACACGACTGAGCGCCTTTCACTTTCACTTTCAAGCTTTTGGTAAACTAAGGATAATATCAGTTGTGATGTAGTAAAGAATATATAAAGTGTTTATAGCACAGTGTCTGTTAACTCAATAAGATCTTAATAGCAGTTTCTATTATTATAATACCATATTTCAAATGTCAAGTTAATATTATTGAAATACCAAAAATAAAAGTAGATAAATTGTCTAAGTAGTGTTTACCTCTTGCTTTATGATCTAAATAGAATTGATGAATGTGTTCCTTTGTGCCTTAAAAAATAATGACTATTTTCCAGTTAAAATTGTTAGGTCTTTGTTGCTTAACTCTCAAAATAATCTTGTTAGATAGGCATTATTATCCTCATTTTGTAGATGAAAAGATGGGTTTAAGATCTTTAAGTGTGTATCTCTTAGTAAGGTAACACTGATGCTAGAGCTTATTGTTAATCACATTTGTTCTACGTGGAAGATCACTTTCATAGGAACATATTTTACATTTAACTGTTAAATGTAAATTGTTTTACATACCTAAGGATTTTTTGACCTATAATATATATATTTTTTGACCTGTAATATTATTTGAGATTTTTAATTATTTAATCCTTCAGCTGTTCCTCAGAACACTTATTCAGAAGCCCTAGTATATATAGGAAGTGTATGCCAGTGTAGGAGAAGGTATTTTATAGGTACAGTAAGAGTATCAGAGAATGAGGCATTAGAATGAAGCCTTTCCTTTGCCCTTAAATTTTTGCTTTTTAGTTGCTGGTGGCTTCTGGTGTGTGTGTATATTTAATGTTTTCTCACTCTTCAGATTGTTTAACCCATTACCCTGAGTTGTATCATGGCGTAAGAGGAGAGAGAACCAGTCATGGAGTAATACTGACCTCGCTGTATTCATACTCAGCCTTGTCGTTTGCTGTCTGGGCTACCATGGGCACTTCTCTCAGATTATGCTATGAGAATATTATGAGAAAACAGGTCAAATGCATAATATGTGCCTGGCCCATAGTAACCAATCAACATTTGGCCGTTTTTTTTTTCTTTCCTATAAAATAAATGTGCCTCCCCGATAGCTCAGTTGGTAAAGAATCTGCCTGCCATGTGGGAGACCTGGGTTTGATCCCTAGGTTGGGAAGATCCCCTGGAGAAGCGAAAGGCTACCCACTCCAGTATTCTGGCCTGGAGAAATCCATGAACTATATAGTCATGGGGTTGCAAGGAGTTGGACATGACTGAACAACTTCCACTTATTAAATAAATAAATTGTATATACAAGAAGATAGAAGTACAAGGCTGCCTCTTCTATTGATACTGTGTTTTAGGAATAAAACATGCTTACTGTGCATGCATTTTAAAAAGTTTTTTTTTTTTTTAAAGCACATTGGAACATTTGCCCAGTTATTTTAGTATGATTCAGTATCTTAAATTTTCTTTTTCTTTTTTCCTTTTGGTAAAAATATATATAACATAAAACTACTATCTTAGTTATTTTCAAGCATATTAATTAATGTTAAAGTGTATTCATGCTGTTGTGTCACCAATCTCCAGAACTTCTTCCTCTTTAAGAACTGAAAATCTATACCTATTGAACATCAGCTTCTCCATTTCTTCCTTCTTCAGCATCTGGCAACTGCCATTCTCCTTTCTGTTTTTGTGAATTTGACTACTTTAGATACTTCATGTAAGTGGAACCATACATTGCCTTTTTATGACTGGCTTATGTCACTTAGCATAATGTCCACAAGGTTTATCCATGTTGTGGCATGTGTCAGACTTCCCATCCTTTTTAGGGCTGGGTAATATTCCATTGCATGTATATACATTTTGTTCTTCCATTCACTTGTCAGTGAGCATTTGGGTTGCTTTCACCTCTTGGCTATGGTGAATAGTGCTGCTATGAACATAGGTGTGCAAATATCTCTTCAGAATTCTGCTTTCATTTGTTTTGAGTGTATACCCAGAAGTGGAATTGCTGGATCACATGGTAATGATTCTATTTTTAATTTTTTGAGGAACCTCTGTACTGTTTTCCGTAGCAGCTGTATCATTTCACATTCCACCAGCAGTGTGTGAGAGGTTTTGCTTTGCATTTCCCTAATGACTTGTGATGCCGAGCATCTTTTCATATGCTTGTTGGCCATTTGTATATAATCTTTAATATTTTGAACTTTAAAAGTAAATGGGAGGGGCGGGGATAATGTGCTGACACAAACATTGGAAATGAGTGGAGTTTGTAAGATAAAAGGCAAGAAGAACACATATGAATACTGTATGCTTTCTGATAGTTGTTTACCACAGAAGTGTAGGTTAACAATTCTGATACTGTTGTAGTTTTGCAAGATGAAAAAGTTTTAGAGATCTATCTGACAACAGTGTGAATATAATTAACACTATTGAACTGTACACTTATAAATGATTTACATGGTAAATTTCTTGTTACTCATTTTTTCTTGCCAGCAATTAAAAAAAAAGTTAAACACAGTTGTCATGTAACCCAGCAATTCCACTCCTAGGTATACACTCAAGATAGAAAACTATATATCCACATAAAAACCTGTATGCAAATATTCACAGCTGCATTACTCATAATAGCTAAAATGTGAAAACTATCCAGATGTTCATCGTTGGATAAGCAAAACTGGTATATCTAGACAGTGAAATATTATTTAGTCTTGAAAAGAAACAAAACAGTGATGCATACCTTGGAAATGTTATGCCAAGTGAAAGAAGCCAGACACAAAGTTACATGTATATGATTCCAGAAGGATTTGCAAAACAAATGTATAGAAAAAAGTTAGAGTAGTGGCTTCCAGGAAATGCGGGAAGTGGGGAATGGAGAGAGACTGCAGGGGGTATGACAGTTTCTTTTGGGGGTGATGATTTGTTATAGAATTAGGTAATAGTGATGTCTACACAGTCTTGTGAACATACTAAAAACCAGTGAATTACAGTTTGGGAGTTGTGTCTGTTTTTCTTTTTAAAGAAAGAAATCACCGTAAAACATAGCAATTTCATGGTGTTTCCTAATGGGATGTACACACACACACACACACACACACACACACACACACACACTATTTTCAGTAATTTTTGAAAAGGAAATGTAACACTGGGTTCTTAACATTTGCTATTAATTAACTTTATATGATAAATATAAAAGTATTGATATCAAGTAATTTCCCTATATAAACCTTCATCTGATGTGAGAGAGTGAGAGACGTTCACTTAAAAGATGAGACCAAGACTTACTTTTCTTGCAAGGTATCAAGAATATTTTTAGCTTGAATATTTGTACATTTTTAAGCCTTTTGAAAATTGTGAAATAACTTAGAAAAGTTCATGAAATATGAAAATACAGTTTAATGTAACCACAGAGTAAAAGAAATAGAACATTGTCATCACCCCCCCCACCCCCAGCAGGATTTGCCTGATCATAATTCTGTTTAAAAAGTATTTCCTAGTATCTTTTGATATGTTCAACCTTAATTTTGTTTCCTTGAAATAAAACTAGTGTGCATTGTTTATAGCTGGGGCCTCGTTATTTTCAGCATTTAGAGTCCCTAGTGTCTTTTATCGGAGAAGGCAGTGGCACCCTACTCCAGTACTCTTGCCTGGAAAATCCCAAGGACAGAGGAGCCTGGTGGGCTGCAGTCCATGGGGTCACTAAGAGTCGACCTGACTGAGCAACTTCACTTTCACGCCTTGAAGAAGGAAATGGCAACCCACTCCAGTGTTCTTGCCTGGAGAATCCCAGGGATGGGGGAGCCTGGTGGGCTGCCGTCTATGGGGTCGCACAGAGTCGGACACGACTGAAGCGACTTAGCAGCAGCAGCAGTGTCTTTTATTGTCTTATTTCTGTTGGTTCTGATTTATGGTGTCTAGACTCCTAATATACCTTATTTTCTTTGAATCCTAGGATGATGATATCTTCTTCCACAGAGTATTTTTGTTTATTTCTCATAAGCTACTAAGGGCATTCATAGTCAAAGTCTGCAGTCTGTTTATGTAAAGGATCAGATAGTAAATATTACTGGCTGTGAGGACCATAGAGTTATGTTGCAGTTACTCAGCTGTGCTGTTGCAATTGAAAGCAGCCATGGACAATATGCAAACAAATAGGCACAGCTGTGTTTCAAAAATTTTTTTATGGACATGGAAATTTGAATTTCATACAGATTTTTATTCATGAAATATTAAAAAACATTTTCCCCACAGTCATTTGAAAAAATGTGAAAATGATTCTTAACTTGCATTCATACAAAACTAGGTGGCAAACCACATTGGCCTGGAAGTCTTAGTTTGCTAAACTCTTATATGGGATCAGAGCTTGAGGTTTCAGTTCAGTTCAGTTGCTCAGTCATGTCCGACTCTTGCGACCCTAGGGACTGCAAAACACCAGGCCTCCCTGTCCATTGCCAACCCCCGGAGCTTGCTCAAATTCATGTCCATTGAGTCAGTGATGCCATCCAGCCATCTCATCCTCTGTCGTCCCCTTCTCCTCCTGCCCTCAATCCCTCCTAGGATCAGGGTCTTTTCCAATGAGTCAACTCTTCGCATTAGGTGGCCAAAGCATTGGAGTTTCAGCTTCAGCATCAGTCCTTCCAATGAAAACACAGGACTGATCTCTTTTAGAATGGACTGGTTGGATCTCCTTGCAGTCCAAGGGACTCTCAAGAGTCTTCTCCAACACCACAGTTCAAAAGCATCAATTTTTTGGTGCTCAGGTTTCTTTATAGCCCAACTCTCACATCCATACATGACTACTGGAAAAACCATACCTTTGAGTATATGGACCTTTGTTGGCAAAGTAATGTTTCTGCTTTTTAATGTTCTGTCTAGGTTGGTCATAGCTTTTCTTTCAAGGAGTAAGCATCTCTTAATTTCATGGCTGTAATCACCATCTGCAGTGATTTTGGAGCCCCCCCAAAATAAAGTCTCTCATCTTTCTACTGTTTCCCTATTTACTTGCCATGAAGTGATAGGACTGGATGCTGNTTCTGCTTTTTAATGTTCTGTCTAGGTTGGTCATAGCTTTTCTTTCAAGGAGTAAGCATCTCTTAATTTCATGGCTGTAATCACCATCTGCAGTGATTTTGGAGCCCCCCCAAAATAAAGTCTCTCATCTTTCTACTGTTTCCCTATTTACTTGCCATGAAGTGATAGGACTGGATGCTGTGATCTTAGTTTTCTGAACGTTGTTTTAAGCCAATTTTTTCACTCTCTTCTTTCACTTTCATCAAGAGGCTGATTTAGAAAAGCTATCAGGGAAGCCCAGTAATTTAAAACACTGGATGAAAAAGACAAAAACTTCTTAAAAGCATTATACAGCCAATGAAGTGAAGAAGGACTGGACTGAGATAAAAGAAATGACATGGATCCAATAGAAGCTGAAGATACTAAGAAGAGGTGGCAAGAATATACCAGCCATTTTGGAGCCCAGAAAAATAAAGTTTGACACTGTTTCCACTGTTTCCCATGAAGTGATGGGACTGGATGCCATGATCTTCATTTTCTGAATATTGAGCTTTAAGCCAA
>SJYA01000517.1:0-18948 GCA_006410615.1 Neotragus moschatus
GGTGCTATACAGTAGGATCTTGTTGTTAATCCGTTCTGTATACGCCAGTTTGCATCTATTAACCCCAAGCTCCCAGTCCATCCGTCTCCCTTCCCTACTCTCCCTTAACAGCCACAGTCTCTTCTCTATGTTCCTGATTCTGTTTCGTAGATAGCTTCATTTGTGTCTTACTTTAGATTCTGCATATAAATGATATCGTGTGGTATTTGTCTTTGTGACTTGCTTCACTTAGTGTGAGAATCTCTGGTTGCACCCATGTTGCTGCAAATGGGGTATTTTGCTCTTTCCTATGGTTGCACGGTATTCCACTGTGTAGGCGCCACAGCTTCTTTTTCCACTCCTCTGTCGATGGACATTTAGGTTGCTGTCCTGTCTTGGCTATTGTGAGTAGTGCTGCTGTGAACGTAGGGGTGAATGTGTCTTTTTAATTATAGTTTTACTGGGGTATGTTCTATAGGAGCGGGATTGCTGGATCTTAGGTTAGTTCTGTCTTTAGTTTGCTGAGGACCCTCCATACTGTTTACCATAGTGGTAGCTCCAGCTTACATTCCTTCTTGTTGAGCTTTTTTGTTCATATTCAAAATTCTGTCTTTTCCGAACACATATAAATAATTTTGTAAAAAATCAAATGAATTCATAACCAAGAGGAAACTTTTTTGGATCAGGANGGATTGCTGGATCTTAGGTTAGTTCTGTCTTTAGTTTGCTGAGGACCCTCCATACTGTTTACCATAGTGGCAGCTCCAGCTTACATTCCTTCTTGTTGAGCTTTTTGTTCATATTCAAAATTCTGTCTTTTCCGAACACATATAAATAATTTTGTAAAAAATCATAAATGAATTCATAACCAAGAGGAAACTTTTTTGGATCAGAAATGGAGAAGAGTGAGGGTCAGTGACCCAGACTTCAAACCTGCCCTAGAAAAGGGTTTTGGTGCCCTTGCACATGGCAGAGGCCAGAACCAGACTGCTGCGTGAAGCCGTGGTCGGGACCATGGTCCTTGCCAGTGGACGAGAGCCTGGTCATTCACAGTGGTTCACAGTGGTGGCGCGCTTCCATTGGCCCAGGAAGGAAACAGAGGTAAGTATGAGAATAGAACCCAGAACAGTGCATCGTACAGATGACCTCTAGCTTTTTGTTGTTCCATAAACGGAGAAAATCCTAAAAGCCTACCTTCAAACCTTGTTCAGCATTGTCTGTCTTTTAGTACAAGATTCATCCATGGTATCAACTGCCAGGGAACGGCAAATAGGAGGGAAAAAATCCTGTGCAAGGTAAGTTTGCAAATGAAACTTCCTGAGAATGCAACGAAGACCAAGACTGGAGAGGCAGGCAGCAGACCCTGCAAACGGGATTCCAAACTTAAGAAAGAGGAGCAGTGAACAGTCTGAAAAGGTCGTTTCTAAAATGACAATAGGGGGTAGGGTATCAAGCAAGGATTTATCAGTATGAAAAGGATCTAAGTGGGCGTTTCTGAAATGAAAAATACGGGGCTTGGGGGAAAATGAAAAAATGGTGTCAGCAGTAGATCAGATAGCTGAAGAGTGTGAATTTGAACACAGCAATGAGACTACACAGAGACATAAAGGGCTGGGAAGTTAGAAAAACAGGTTAGATTGAGAAGTTCTGATGTACAATTAGCAGTTTTCTTTCTTAGATTTCTTCAAGCTTTCTTCAGAATAGCTTCTATCATACTAATCCTTCCACTGTGGATGCTAGAAAAACATATATATGCTTTTATGTCGTGCATGTAAATAGTATACGATCTGTCTGGAGAATGCTGCAGGAGCGCAGCTGAAAGAGGCCAGGATCCCAGTGAGGAGTGAAGTGCAGGAAGTGAGCCTGATATTAGGTGCTGCCTTCTCCCCCGTGTGTCTGCCAGTTTGTAAGTAGCACAGTAGGTGCGCAGAAGACTGCAGACTTTCAGCAGTCCCTCAGACCTGGGAAGATCGAAATTGCAGTTTGGGGCCTGCCTTGGAAGAGGGGCCGTGGTAAACACCTTGGCTTCCAGCTTGGAGCCCTGAAAGGTTGCATCTCGGGAGTGAAGGCAGACTGGAAATGCCAGCACTTGCTAGCTGACTCTTAGCTTTTGTCGGCTCAGTTGGATTGAGGTGCTTTTTCTCTGTCCACCTTTTTTGCTTGCCAAAAATGAATGTAAATCCCCTCCAGAGGAAAATAACATTCAGATCCTCAAATTAACTCAGTGCTTTTTCATATGCAGTGTATGACAGCCAGTAAAATATTACCAGATGTTTTAAAGAGTAACACCAAATGGCTGTAAAATAAGAGAGAAAAAAAAGCAAAAGAAACAGAACCACACAGGAGCTTCACATGCTGCAGCTATTACCCGTGGACTTATGAAACGACCAGGATGTGTTCAAGGAGCAAGACGAAAAGATGAAGAATTTTGGCAGAGTCTCTTCAAAAGAATCAGAAATCCTAGAACAAAAATCTACCAGGGAGCAGGAATTAATATTTTATTAAAGATGGCCATAGGCATTGCAGTGAAGTTGGAATCTGGAGCCGTGATCTTCACCACTTGAAATGATGCTGTTGGTGGTTCAAGACTGACCGCAGGAATGGCCCTGTGCTGTGTAGACTTCTTGTGACTTGGTAAGAAAGCAGAGACAAGCATGAGAAGAGGAACCAGTGCTGGTTGAAAGCAGAACCTTTAGTTAATAAGACATGGTACAGATGCCTAGAAGGAGGAGAGGGGATCCTGGAGTGAGGAGAGACCGGTATAAGAAGATTTTTGTATTCTTCTTTATATATTTCCCTATGCCCAATTAGGGTACTTAGAATGGCCCAGCTACTGTTTTTAATTATTTTCATTTTATATTATTTTCTGCTGCGTTATAGTGAGTTGTATCATCCTTTATTTACTATGCTGTTAGGTTCTTCAAGCCAGAGTTTCTGTTTCACCTCTCATTTCTTTTTGCTGTGTGTGACCTTTCCTTCCATCCCCTCAGCTACTCTCCAACCAACATTCAGTACATTACCTTTACATAAATAGAAGCTAAGTAAATATTTGCTGAATGAATAGAAGATGGAGCTCGGGGTTGACTTTTTAAATAATTTGAGTTCTTAAAGTATTTCCTGGATGATGGTCGCAGAGTGGAAGCGGTGCCACGGAAGACATCCATTTCTGCTTTTAGGGAGCTGGCAGCAGGGAATAAGGAAGGTAGTATTTGAGAAGGAGAATGGAAGGAAGTGGAGGCCGTATGGCAACTGCTCAAAGCCTTGCTGACATTCTTCAGGCGACCTGTTTTGTCCTCCTTATAAACTATTCGTAAGAGTCCAGTCAGGAGACAGAAACCACCCCCGATAATTTGGATGGGGAAAATCTAAGGTAAAGAATTCTTAACTAGTATATGAAAAGTGAAGTGCAAGTCGCTCAGTCATGTCTGGCTTTTTGCTAACCCATGGACTGTATCCTGCCAGGCTCCTCTGTCCATGGCATTTTCCAGGCAAGAATACTGGAGTAGGTTACCATTCCATTCTCCAAGGAATCTTCCCAACCCAGGAGTTGAACCCCGGTCTCCTGCATTGCAGGCAGATTCTTTACCGTCTGAGCCACCGGAGGGAAAAATTAATTGCTAAGAAGGGTAAAGAGAATTTTAAAGACTACAAGAGCACCTTCTATCTCTTAGAGCTGAAGGAGAATATCCAAGTAAGGATAAACTAGGAAAGAGAGTCCCCCGAAGCTGAGATTCAGACTTGGAGACTGAGTGTCCGGGGACCCCTAGTGGGTGGAGGAGTCAGGGGGCACCAGAGAGAAGAGGGGACTGGTTATGCCACTGAGTCTCCCACGTACCTCTGGCCAGGAAGTTGCCACAGAAGCAGGAACCAAGGCGTGAGAACCAGAAAGAGCAACCCTTCCTCCAGCCTGTCCTTCCAGCACCCTCTACTGACAAGACCCGATGCCGTGCCAGTGGGCAAAGAAAAACGTTTAGAAGAGCTCAGCCCAATTGAAACATAATGCACAGCATATATGTCATTTAAATTTTCCAGTAGTCAGGTTTAAGAAGCAGAAAGAGCCAGGTTATATTAATTTTAATAATGCATTTTATTTAAACCAGTGTACCAAAATCTTATAGCTCAGNCCCGATGCCGTGCCAGTGGGCAAAGAAAAACGTTTAGAAGAGCTCAGCCCAATTGAAACATAATGCACAGCATATATGTCATTTAAATTTTCCAGTAGTCAGGTTTAAGAAGCAGAAAGAGCCAGGTTATATTAATTTTAATAATGCATTTTATTTAAACCAGTGTACCAAAATCTTATAGCTCAGACAAGAAGCAATCTGCCTGCTCTGCAGGAGACCCAGGTTCGATCCCTGGGTCCGGAAGATCCTCTGGAGAAGAGAATGGCAATCCACTCTAGTATCCTTGGCTGGAGAGGACAGAGGAGCCTGGCAGCTACAGTTCGTGGGATCGAAAAGAGTCAGACACGACTGAGTGACTAACACGACTCCTATTAAAATATTATTTTGATATATAATCAGTATACAGTTTTTAATGAGGTAGTTGCCATGTTTTGTACTAAGTCTTAAAAGTCTGGCAAGTGTTTTATACTTAACAGCACGTCTTAGTTCACACTCGCCGTATTTCAGCTGCTCCACCATCTATGGCTAGTTGGCTACCTCTTCGAGCAGTGCAGTTCATGGGACCCAGCTCCAGTATCAGAAAGCTGGTCGTAGCACACGGATTTGGAGCTGAGAGGCAATAAACTGATAGCTGGTGCACAACTATAATAATTACATGGCCACGTAATGGAATATTAAACATAGTTAAAAGTGATATTCTAGAAAGTTGCAGGAATTTGAGAAAAAGGCTTTTATGAAGTTCAAATAGCATTTGGAATTGTATGTGAGTAGAACATCAGTTTTGTAATATCAGTTGAAGTGAGGTGGATGAACATAGAGCTTGTTATACGGAGTGAAGTATGTCAGAGAAAAATATCATATATCAACACATACATGGGATCTAAAACTATGGTCCTGATGAACTTATTCTTAGGGCAGAAACAGAGAAGCAGCTGTAGGCAACAGACTTGTGGGCACAGAGGGAGAAGGAGAGTGTCGGATTAATTGAGAGAGTAGCATTTGCCGTCCCCTGGAGAAGGGAGTGACTACACGCTCCAGTATTCTTGCCTGGAGAATTCCATGGATGGAGGGACCTGGCGGGCTGCAGACCATGGGGTCGTGAAGAGTCGACCACGAAAAAGCGACGACCACTGTTGACATATGTGTATTACCGTGTGTGAAATGATAGCTGTATGGCACAGGGGCCTCAACTCGGTGCTCTGTGATGGCCTAGGGGGCTGGGATGCGTGGGAGTGAGGCAGGGAGGCTCAGCAGGGAGGGGATATAAGTGTACTTACAGCTGATTCACTTTGTTGTACAGCAGAAACCAACACAACATTGTAATGCGATTATCCTCCTAGTGGAAATAAATTTTAAAAAAGGACAAGAAGAGCTTTCCAGAAAGAAAAATGGTAGGGGGGTTGCGAGACCTGGATTCTAGTCCCAAGTCTCTAGGCTATGAGCCCATGAACTTGGACAAGTTCCTGCACGCTTTGAACCTCAATCCCAGGTCCCAGGCCAGGACTCCCCCACCAGCCTTGCCCTCCTCACACATAGTATCTGAGCTGTAGCACTGGGAGCGGGGCAAGGTATCTAAGGCTGAATCAGATCCAGCAGTGCCCCGTGAACTCTAAGAACGTGTGTTAGTTTGGTGCAAACATAATTACTGTTTCGGAGCATGAATTTTAAATCATTATAACTAGGTTCACACACCTTGTTACTACTAAAAATAAAGTAGTCATAAAGTAATAAACTAAAAACACTTTATTATTACTACTAAAAATAATACATCTTTATTCATCAAAATAGCAACCATTACAATCAACACATTTAGCCAATGAGAAATAAGTTGGTTTATTCCCGTAGTATAAAAATCTGTGCCTCTGAGTTCGACAAACTCTTGGGAAACATTTTCTGCCTCCTGCTGCTGGTGGAAACAGTTTCCCTGCAAAAAGTTGTCGAGATGCTTGAAGAAGTGGTAGTCAGTTGGCAAGAGGTCAGGTGAATATGGTGGATGATGCAAAACTTTGTAGCCCAGGTCATTCAACTTTTGAAGCGTTGGTTGTTGTCTGGTTATGTGACGGCAGTCAGGCGTTGTCATGGAAAAGAACTGGGCCCATTCTGTTGACCAGTGCCAACTTCCGGCCTTGCAGTTTTCAGTGCATGTATTGCTTTGCTGAGTATACTTCTCAAATTTAATGCTTTCGCTGGGATTCAGAAAGCTCTAGTGGATCAGACTGGCAGCAGAGCCCCAAACAGCGACCGTGACCTTTTTTGGTGAAAGTTTGGCTTTGGGAAGCACTTTGGAGCTTCTTCTCGGTGCAACCTCTTAGCTGGTTGTTGCCAGTTATATAAAATCCACTTTTTGTCATACGTCACAATCCAACTGAGAGATGATTCATTGTTGTTGTATAGAGTAAGAGAAGATGATGCTTCAAAATGATTTTTTTTATTTTTCGTCAGCTAATGAGGTACCCAGTTATTGAGCTTTTCCACCTTTCCAACTTGCTTCAAATGCCAAATGACCGTAGAATGGTTGACACGGAGTTCTTCAGCAACTTCTCATGTAGTTGTAAGAGAGTCAGGTTCAATGATATCGCTCAACTGATCGTTATCAACTTCCAATGGCTGGTCAGTGCCCGTCTCATCTTCAAGGCTCTTGTCTCCTTTGCAGAACTTCTTGAACCACCACTGCACTGTACAGTTATTAGCAGTAGAAATTCCTGAACCAAATGTGTTGTTGATGTTGCGAGTTGTCTCCACTGCTTTATGACCTATTTTGAACTCAAATAAGAAAATCGCTCAAATTTGCTTTTTGTCTAACATCATTACCATAGTCTAAAATAAATATAAAATATTACATAGAAAGTAATGTTATTAGCAAAAGACATACAGTGAGAAATGTGCATTAAAATGAAGTATAACATAACCCCATTTATTTAAGAATGTATTCCAATATCAAATGGCAAATTTCAACAATGCAAACCGCAGTTACTTTCACACCAACCTCATGGGTTATCCTGCCTTTCAAGGACATGAGGAAGAGTTAAGATCAGCATACACTGGAGGCAGGAATCCCTAAACTCTTACCACTGCCAGCCAGCAAATATTATACTTAATATTACTTCGTAAAATTTTGCCATCCACATTCTGATTGTTTCAGTTTTGTAAAACTGCTTTCTCCCTGATTGGCCAGACCTCCCTATTTAATATAGATCTTCTGATCTCTGAATCTCACCCCACCCTCTTCCTGGAAAAAAAAAAATACAAAACACAACAAAGACCCACTTCTGCCTTTGCCTATGACTCACAGACAATAGTAAAATGATAGCTTCACACACACACAAAATTTGTAGCCACAGCAACAAAACTCTGAAGTGAAACCTATGTGTCAAAAAAGAAAGTATATCCACAAAAATATTAACAAAGGATATCTTTGGGAAGTGGTGCTAGGCAACTTGGTTTCTTCTTCCTATCTTTATGTAGTTTCAAATTCTCTTTAGTGAGCACACAGTGAATTCAGATAACACCCATGCTCTTACAGCACAGAGCTGTCCTTTGACTCTCCAGACGCTGGGACTTGGGGTGCCCAGTTCCTTGGGTCTCAGTTGGTCACACTTCCAGTGAGAGAGAGAAATACTGGAAATGGGATTGACTTTGAACTCCATTAGTTCCTTTTCTCCTCCTGGGAATCAGAGGATTAAAAGGCTGCTGTTAGAACTGATTTATATATTGCATCCTCTGTATAGAGCATTTTGTCCCCTTGGCTCTGTCCTGCAATTCAGAGGCTCTTTTCTCTTTTCTTCAAGGAAGCTGCATATGGGGGATGTTGTGCTCTGTTGTGTATTGCGTGTGTGGGGTCTGCTGACACAGCTGCAAGACAGCTTGCCCATGTTTTGAGAGGGAAGCTTATGCAGGGAGGTTAGGCAGCTAGCTAATAAAAGGAGGAAGCAGCCCAGCTGTAAAGCCTGTGCACTTAAAGGAGTAAGCAGTGGTTCCCAAACTTTAGAGTGTCTCAGTCTATTTGAGGGTTTGTTCAAACACAGAGTGCTGGGCTCTGCCTGTAGCTTCTCTTGGTAGGTCTGGGGTGGGGCCCAGGAACTGGCATTTCTATTAATAATAAGTTCCCAGGTAATACTGACGGTGAAGGTGCAGGGATTACACTCTGGGAACCCAACATGCACATTCTCATGGCTAAAGTAAATAGTCCTTGCTAGGCAGCTTCCCCCTCACCCCAGCATCTGCTGCACTCTCGCCTGGTGGTGGTCAGAGGGGCAGTTGACTGGGCCCTGACTCACAATGCAAGGGTCAGCTTTCTTCTGACTCTAACTTGGCTATCTTCTAGACTCCCTCAGTGTAAAGGGGCTTCCCTGGTGGCTCAGAAGGTTAAAAATAATGCCTGCAATGCAGGAGACATGGGTTCAACCACTGGGTCAGAAAGACCTCCTGGAGAAGGGAATGGCAACCCATTCCAGTATTCTTGCCTGGAGAATTCCATGGACAGAGGAGCCTGGCAGGCTGCAGTCAATGGGGTCTCAAAGAGTTGGACACGACTGAGCGGCTAATACTTTCACTTTTTGACCTTCCGAGTAAGGTGCTTTACTTGGAATACATCTTTAAAAATGGCTTCATTGAAATATTACTCATGTTATACAGTATACCCATTTAAAGTGTATAATTCAGTGGTTCATAGTATATTGAGAGTTTTGTGCTACCACCACCATAATTCAAGAATGATTTTGTCATTCAAAACAAAACCTTGTACCCATAGCAGACACTTGCATTTCTCCCAAGTAATTTCAGCTGTAGGCATCCTTAAACTTTTAGCCCTTCATGGTCCAATCCCATCAGCTTCCCTGGTGACTCAGGTGGTAAAGAATCTGCCTACAATGCAGGAGACCTGAGGTCGATCCCTGGGTTGGAAAGATCCCTTGGAGAAGGGAATGGCAACCCACTCCAGTATTCTTGCCTGGGGAATCTCATGGACAGAGGAGCCTGGTAGGCTACAGTCCATGGAGTCGCAGAGAGTCGGACATGACTGAGTGAAGAATAGCGTGACTCTCCGGGAGTTTTACTTGGGAGATACAGCTTTGAAATCATGCCTCCCAAAGCTTTCCCTTGTGGCAGGTCTTGAGAAAGTTTGCCTGGACTACTTGGTGGTGTCTCTTTTGCCAAGAACTTATGTGAAATATTTAACCACCTTTCCAGACGCCTATATACTCTGGGATTTGGGATCTGATGCTGGCACATAGGGAAAGTTTATGAAGGCGCGTGGTTGTCTTTTTCTCTCTTAAACTCAACAGTTCCACATATAGTAATCACCTCTTTTTTGAGGAGAGCATCATGACTGCTGTTAGAAATATGTGAAGATGATTAAGAGATAGTCTCTTGTTTAGTCGTTAAATTTTGTCCAACTCTTTGTGACCCCATAGATTGCAGTATGCCAGGCTTCCCTGTCCTTCACTGTCTCCTAGAGTTTGCTCAAACTCGTGTCCATTGAGTCAGTGATGCAGCCCAACCTTCTCGTCCTCTGTCATCCCCTTCTCCTCCTGCTCTCTATAATTCCCAGCACCAGTGTCTTTCAGTGAGTCTGCTCTTCAGATCAGGTGGTGAAAGTATTGGAACTTCAGCATGAGTCCTTCTAATGAATTCAGGGTTGTTTCCTTTGGGATTGACTGGTTTGATCTCCTTGCATGCTCTCTGTCCCCAGGGGGTTTAAAGTCTAGTGAGAAAGACCAGCATGCACAGAAACTGCTCCTAACACAAGACCGAATGTGTCAGGGCTCCAGGATATATATGGAGTGCCGAGGAAGCCTACTTTGCTCTTGGGGAATGATTCAGATCTTGAAAAATGAGTATTGTTTAGTAGAAGATGGGCGAAAGCTATAGGCTGAGGGAATAGTACCCAGGAGTGGTATCCAGGCAGTGAGTTAATATGATGTCCCTGGAACAACCAGATGTTTAATGGAGTTAAGGATAAGAAGCTACATTAGGTTTATACCATATAGGGCATCGAGTGCCTTGGCGATTGTGTATCTTACCCATAGACAGCAAGAACTCACAGTTTGGGGGCGGGAACCTGGCAGTGTTGGAGCTGTTTCTGGATGTGTCTTCTAATGGAAATGTTTCTCCTGTGAAGTAGGCAAGACCATTTGACATCACTGCTGCCCAAGGTGTCCCACTTTGTAATCCCTCCCAAGTAAGAATGTCTGTTTCTCTCTGTGTGTCCTGTATTATTTTATGGTCCCCTCCTTCCCAGCTTACTCCCCTCCTTAAAAATGCTGCCCTGATCTCCATGACTCTAGTTTAATCCGAAAGACTCACATCACGGGAGGCGTGGGCACTGCTCTAACGCTCAAGTCCATTCCAGAAACTATAGGTTATGTGTTCACAGCGCTCTGTGGATGGGCACTCCCCTTCCTCCGACCACCCCTCCCGACCTCTGTGCTTGGCCAAACGGAGTGGAATTTGTATTTGTACAGGAGACGAGGCCATTACTTCTGTTCATAACATTCTCAACCTGTTCATTTAGGTGTGGGCTGTTACTTTTTATTGTTTTAAATTTGGGAACTCCTTCAGTGAATTCTAAATATATGGGGGAAGAGATTCCATAGAGACAGAGATTTTTCTTTTGAAACGTCTTTTCACCTTGTCAACTGTCCTGACGTTAGGCCCTGAGGACCTGATTCTGTGAGCCTTCCACTCCTAGAAATGTTCACTTCGTCAACCAGAATTTGAACTGATTCTGAGTCATCCCCTTACAACAGACCCTTTTTCTCCCCACCACAATTTAGTTGCATGTGTTGCAACCAGCATGTAACTTGCCAGGCACTTGCTTAAAAGCTTCCCCAACCTGAGAAGCCTTCCCCGGCGCTGGTGCTGTGGGTGCTTTCTCAGCACGAGCCTTGGCTGCCTCCCTCCGCTGCCCCCTCTTCCGCCTCGGCCCCTTTGCGGGCCCTTGATATTGCACATACCTGTAAAGGGGCCACTGGGAGCCTTGTCAAGGCTAAACTGTCAAAGGCTTTCACTGGTGTATGTTTCAGACTCTGGGAACACGGTCAGCAGTGCAGAAACGTGCCCCATGGGGAGATCAAAGCTTTGGTGGCTGGACTGAGGCAGTCACTGCTTTGACTAATTAAAACCAGGCCTGTGTGCCTGGCAGTGTGATTAAAGGCAAAGAGGCAGTTATGAAAAGGTGATGGTGGTTAATTCCTGACTGTCTGTTGGTCCACGTGGGGCTTGTGTCCCAGGAGAACTTGCCTGTCACAGCCACTCCTGACATGAATATGTTTCCCTGCCTACCTGTGCAAGCACGTATGCGTACATATGGTCAGGTCACCTGCCAGTGCTCATCTCATCGTTGAATGAATCACAGAAATACAGAATCTGAGAGCTGGAAGAGCCATGGAGGTCATTTGGTTCCATCCCTTAGATGAGAAACTGAGGCCAGAAGGATTTTCAGAGCTGGTTAGGAGCAGAGTCTATAACTCGTGTCTCTTCTTCCAGGCCCAGCTTAGCGTCACGCTGTCAATGGCAACTGTAACTTAGCTGTTTAGGGCCTCGTTCTTTGCAAAGACACTTATCGATCACCTACTGGGTGGTAAGGTCTTCGATTTCCTACTCAAAGATCTTTGACTTCCTGATTTCCTATTCATCTGGCTCCTTCCTGTTCTTCAGGGCCAAGGGTCAGTTCAGCTCCACGTTCCCTGTGCTGGTAGCTCTCCGGCTTTCTAATGCCAACCAGCAGTTTTGAATACCTACCAGATCCTATGAAGTGTGCTGACAGTTTTTCCTCAGTGACTAGTAACAAAACTGCCATTATGTTGAGCCCTTATAAATGCCTATATCTATGTTAGTCACTTTACAGATGCTATCTCATTTAATCCCCAGGAAAATATTTTTAGCCGACTTATCCCTCACAACATGCCATTCATATTTCCACGGTTGAAGGGATGCACTCTTGAGCAGTGAGCCCCAGGATGCCCAGGGAGTATCTAACTTTTGACTCCCATCAATTCATTTGTCTGCTGTTAAAACAGACTTTCCCCTATGATGCCCGGATTAGCTATGTGGAGGTGGGGCGGGTCTCTTCTAGTATTCTGACTCCTCTCCCCACCCGTCGCCTTCTGGAAAAGCTTTTGCGGGGAGCCCGTTGCTTCTCCATTCTCCTTTACTGCTTCCATTGTGTAGAGATAGCCTCTCTAAACCTGAACTCAGCTCACGGGCTGGGCCTGCGACACAGAAGAGGCTGGCTGGTTTTGGGCCTTCTTTCACCGAACTGCTCTGCATTTAGGTCCTGCTGCCTCGCTCATCTGTCTCCCCTCCCGCTTAGGCATCCAAGCAGCCTCATCTAGCTGAATCGCCACTTACTCGGGAGTGGAGGTGGTGTCATTGCTATTGAATTCACCTTGGTGAATTCCACCTTTCTGCTGGAAAGGTGGCGGTTTAAGCCAGTTCATTTCCCAGTTACGGCTGAGGCCAGCTCACCTTTCCTGGAAAGGATTCTTGACTCTTTCTCTGCGGGAGGAACACTGGAATTAATGAAGTCTTTAGCTTCAGTCTGAAAGCTAAGGTCCCTCAGGTAGGACCAATGTTGAAATTTTAATTGGGCAAATTCTCTTTAGAGACTAAGGGCCGGTATCATGCTGCTGCCGCTGCTGCTGCTAAGTCGCTTCAGTCGTGTCCAACTCTATGAGACTCCATAGATGGCAGCCCATCAGGCTCCCCCGTCCCTGGGATTCTCCAGGCAAGCACACTGGAGTGGGTTGCCATTTCCTTCTCCAATGCATAAAAGTGAAAAATGAAAGTGAAGTCGCTCAGTCGGTTCCGACTCTTAGCGACCCCATGGACTGCGGCCCACCAGGCTCCTCCGTCCATGGGATTTTCCAGGCAGGAGTACTGGAGTGGGGGTGCCATTGCCTTCTCCGGTATCATGCTGGTAGTGCCTAATGTCTCCTAATGTTGACTTCAAACCAGTAAACCCTTGCTAAGCCATTTAACTGTAAAATTGGAACCCGGGAAGGCAGTGCAGACTCTGAGATTACATGTCTGGAGGTTTGGATTTGCTTTCCAGCCTTCTGCTCACCAGTCACTTACTGTCTATCTCTGGTTCCCAGTTTTGCACAGGGATTTACGTGGGCATTAAGGCCCCCTGGGAAACAATTCCTTTTTCAGTTGGGTGCCTGCTTTGGTGAAGATGCTGTTCAGTCTAGATTTCAAAGTGCATGTGATTTTGGATTAACTCTACTACGTCTGTCTGATACCAACGCAGGCAACTGACAGATGATTAACAAGAATGAAAATGAGGTCTATAGAATTAAAGCACAATCAAGTCCTTTATCACAGAAAGAATGTTCGACTCAAATGGACACAGACCACCTGTTCTAACACTTCATCAACTATTGCACTTAAAGGGAGATTGTGCAGGGAAAGTTTTAGCTTTGTAATTTGAAAAATATAGGGATACTCTCTAAACAGAAGTGTGAATCCTTTTCAGTCTCCTTGTCTCCGTTCTGAGGCCAAAAATAAGACGAGCGTGAGACAGTTGGCTCGCAGCCAGGCTCTGGGCAGTGTTGCTGTCTGAGGTGATGCTGCTTCCCCAGTTAGTGGGAGGCAGGCCTGAAAGAACTCATCACGTTTCACATGCAAACATTGCTTCATTTGACTGTGCTGTTGTATTTAATGAAGGCATCTTTTCCAGTATGCCGCAGTGCAGTAACCCTATGCTGTGTGGTGCTTAGTCACTCAGTCGTGTCCGACTCTTTGCGATCCCATGGACTGTAGCCCACCAGGCTCCTCTGTCCATGGAGATTTTCCAGGCAAGAATACTGGAGTGGGGAGCCATGCCCTTTTTCTCCAGGGGATTTTGCTGACCCAGGGATCGAACCCGGCTCTCCTGCAATGCAGGGAGATTCTTTACCATCTGAGCCACCAGGGAAGCCCTGCAGTCCTGCCTCATTGTGTTCTGAGTAATCCAGGGGCTTGAGTGAGGGGAACACAGGGCGGGAGGCGGACTGGGGCAGGAGGGAGAATCAGTGTGCCGGTTAGGGAAAGGCGCCTCTGCCTTGGGTGGGAGGCAGCCCCATGTTTGGAGAGGGGTACGTGGCTGGCTTTCAGCCCTCACTCACGCCCTCAGTTGGGTGGGTTTATGCAGGTCACAGCCTGTGCTACGTGACCCATTGCTCTGGCTGGGGATGGCGTCAGTAGGCAAGGGTGAGAGACTTGAAAGGCTTAGGGAAGGAGCACTCAGGTGACCTCCACTTAACTTATTTCTCGGTCTTCATTCCTTTTTGCAAAACATATTCACAACTGCTAACATATTCACTAACAACTGTTACATGCTTACGTTCTTGTCGTCTTATAGGCCACCACGATTCTGCTCCTTCATTTGGCCTGACTATGTGCTAAGAGTCAGACCCGACTTAGCGGCTGAGCAGCAGCAACAATGTGCTAAGAGCCAGTTGTTTGTTTCCAAACCTGTTTGTACCAACTAAATGTGTTACTATAATTGAGTTACATAATCATTACATAAATGAAACAGTGAGAAAAAATAGCTAATATTCAGTGAGCACTTACTATGTACAAGGCACTCTTCTCCACGTCTAATACCTAGTCTCCTTTAAGTGCTATATTTATGGAACTAAGTTGAATGTTTTGAACAAAATTTATAAAAGTGAGTTGCTACAAAAGAAGTTGCCAATAATGTGTACACCTACTATATTTAAAATAGATAAACTACAAGGGCCTACCGTGTAGCACAGGGAACTCTGTTCAGTTTTCCATATTAACCTAAATGGGAAAAGAATTTGAAAAAAAAAATAGATATGTGTATAATTGAATCACTTTGTACACCTGAAACTAACAAAAATATTGTTAATCAACTATGTTCTAACATAAAAAAATTTTTTTAATGCAGAAAAAAAGATGTTGCCAATGAATTAGGTATGAAGAAAATAGCAGTAAGATAGTTGGAGGGAAACTAAAAACCTTAGAACATTTCTGCATCCAGAAATCTTTGCATTTATTTATGTCTTTAAGTTCTTAATCTACTTGGAAGAAAGCAAAACTAGAAATCAGTCAGTATGTTATTTATGCCAGAAAAACTTTGGGAAATCTGTAGACGCATATCTGTAGAATAAGATCTCCAGTCCATATTGAAATATCAGTGAATAAACATACATTTATATGTTTATATTAAAATAAACTATTTAAGGTATGCACGTTATTTTTTTTTTTTTGCTTTTAACATCTGTTTTAATAGACTTTTTTCTGATCATGATTGTGTTGATAAGAAGTCTTCTAAGAAGGTTGCTGAAGCCATGTCAGATCTGAGCCCTGGATGGCCCCTCTGATGTGGGCAAGTGCCTGCAGGTGAGCCGATTAGGCTCTTCTAAGGAATGTGCCTGTGAGGGAACCCTGGTGTGGTCTACGGATCATATTCTTTTATTGAATGTTCCTTTTTTCTCAGTTACTGAGTTGAATTGGATTTTAACATGTCAGCTATTTCTAAAACTCAGTGGACTGCAACTACATCTCTATTTTGAATATAATGAAATCTGGCATAAAATAACCCTGCCCTTTGATGCCTGTGACCAAAGGATATCTTTGCTGTTCCAATGGTCAGATCCTCTGAGGCTGCAAAGGGTGAACATGTATGTGTATGCATGTATATATAACATGTGTTGATATCTATAATTAAGCAAATATTCAGTGAATCGTGCTGTACTATGAGCCATAAGTACCCAAGAAAATACCTGAGGTGATCACTGCCCCCAAAGAACCTGGGGATATACTTAAAAGAGTCATACATCACTGGCTAAGATAAATAGGGGTATTAGAGACCATATGTAGGATGAGGGCAGCAGGGCAGGATTTCAGTTGGAAAAGCAGCTTGGAATGAGGGTGACATTGCTGAGGAATTGTACAACTCAGTGATAAGAAGTTACAGAGTAATTTACTTTCGAATTGCCTTCATGTTATCTGATTTAATTTTCAAAATAATTCCAGGAGGTAGAAAAACCACTACATTGCCAACCAACACTTAAGGATACCTTATAGAAGGAAGGTGACTTGTCCCAGAGAAGTGGAAGCCAGAACTATGACCAGGCAGCTTTGGATTCTTCTGGGACATTCACTTGCCTGTCTACCACCCTAGGGATACTAACGGAAATGCATACCTTAACCGCTCAGGTTAAACTGCCAGATTGCCTTATTGCTGCTCCTTCTTAATAAGCCACAGCCACCACAGACTAGCCACATTTAGCTAGTTTGCTAAATGCAGGCCACATAACTTCTGGAAATGGCCCAAGTCTGGTTCCTGCCGAACCGCATGACAGGTGGGTATGTGTTGAGGCTTGCTCACTTACCTGGCACCAGCCTCAGGCTTGCTGCCCTCCAGCTCTGTGGGCAGAGGCTGGGGCAGCACCCTCATCCTGTGGCTTCTGAACCCTTCAGGGAAATACTTAGTACCTCCACATTCCACCTGAGCCTGGGCAAGCTCAGCTGGGCCCTCAAATAGCTCCTTGCCATTTAATAGGGAGAATTGCATTTGCAAAGGTTGGGAAGATTTTCTGGTGTAGTAAATGGCAGTATCTCCGCTCCAGTATTCTTTCCTAGAGAATTCCATGGACAGAGGAGCCTGGCGGGCTACCGTCCATGGGGCCGCAAAGAGTCAGACGTGACTGAGCACACACAGGTCCCCCAGATGAGGGCCCTCCAGCAGAGCATTCTTTCCAGTTGGAGCCTAAATTACACTGTCCCAGGGAAGGAAGGGTCTAGAAGCCTCCCGTCTTCCCCTGACTCAGAACAACAGAAACCACAGACCTAAGGGTGGTGATAAAGGTTTGTGTTATTGAGCGGCTTTGTACTTATACTGGGATCCTGGAAAATACAGCCACCAGGGAAGGGTATGAGGCACATGGTCAATTCATTTATTCAACAAATGTTTGCTGAACACCTCTTAAGTGCTGAGTGGTGTACAGGTATTGGAGATTTCACCTGGAGCCATCGTGGCCCTGCCCTTGCAGAGTTTATAATCTGGTGAAAGGGTACAGATGTGTCCAGGGCTAATGACAGTAGAGGGTGAGAAATGCAGTGGGTACACTTGGGAGCAGGGTGGGGTTGCTCAAGGGTTCTTGGTTAAAGGAGCGAGTAGAGGCTGAAATTCAGCCCATGCTCCACTCTTCTGGATACGTGCTGTCTTGCAGAAGGGGAGCCTTTTTGTAGTTTACAGAAAGGCCCGTAGTGTCTGGCAGTGATCTTGATTGGAAAGACACTTGGCCTAATCTAGGGTGGAAGGGAAACCTTCTTGGAAGGAAATGTTTTAAAAGGAGACTTGAAAGATGACTAGAAGTTAGGCAGCCAAGGTGAGGAAAGGAGGGAAAGAGCTTTCCAGGTGGCAGCATGATTGCCGACACCAAGCAGGTTCTCAGCCTGTGCCGGGCACTGCTCTGCGTGGTTTAAGGTTCACCCTTTCAGGAGAAAGCTACATGTGGAAGGCAGAGAGTGTGAGGAAGCAGCATTTGGGGGACTCTGAAGGGTGTTTACTGTGGGCTCAAAGAAGAGAGAGACCTCTGAAGGCCGGAGTTATAATTATGGCTAACTACACTCACATTGCTCTTGTTATATGCTCAGTGACCCAAGCACTCAATGCATAGCGACTTGTATAATCCTCATAACTGTGTGAGGCTGATACTATCACTGTGGTCATTTTGAAGATACGAATGAGACAGAAAGACTGAGTAATGTGTCCCAGGATACACGGAAGAAGGAGAGAAACAGGATGTACACTCAGGCTCCAGGTTCTTAATCCCCACACTGCCTCTCTGGGAGGAGAGGGGATGGAGACAGTCCTTCAAAGAAAGATCGACTGGGCCGAGGAGGGAAGGGAAGCCCACTGAGANCGAATGAGACAGAAAGACTGAGTAATGTGTCCCAGGATACACGGAAGAAGGAGAGAAACAGGATGTACACTCAGGCTCCAGGTTCTTAATCCCCACACTGCCTCTCTGGGAGGAGAGGGGATGGAGACAGTCCTTCAAAGAAAGATCGACTGGGCCGAGGAGGGAAGGGAAGCCCACTGAGATAGGATGACAGATGTCAGCGTTGACAGGGAGGTGTGCGCTGTAGCTCTGTGAACGGTGCGGGAGTCTAGCCACGTGGAACCATTGCTAGTCTTTTCCAGCAACTTGGGGAAAATGAAAATCCTCCTCATAAATTATAAATTATCTCATTTAACACAATCCCTTGAAAGTTGAATTTGTATGCACACTATAGCAGTGAAAAACAAAGATGAGGCTCAGGTTCAGTTCAGTCACTCAGTTGTGTCCGACTCTTTGCGACCCCACGAACCGCAGCACGCCAGGCCTCCTGTCCATCACCAACTCCTAGAATCCACCCAAACGCATGTCCATTAAGTCGGTGAGGCCATCCAGCCATCTCATCCTCTGTTGTCCCCTTCTCCTCGCACCCTCAATCTTTCCCAGCATCAGGGTTTTTTCAAATGAGTTAGCTGTTCGCATCAGGTGGCCAAAGTATTGGAGTTTCAGCTTCAAGATCAGTCCTTCCACTGAACACCTAGGACTGATTTCCTTTAGGATGGACACGTTGGATCTCTCTGCAGTCCAAGGAACTCTCAAGAGTCTTTTCCAACACCACAGTTCAAAAGCATCAATTCTTCTGCGCTCAGCTTTTTTTACAGTCCAACTCTTACATCCATCCATGACTACTGGAAAAACCATAGCCTTGACTAGATGGACCTTTGTTAACAAAGTAATGTCTCTGCTTTTTAATATGCTGTCTAGATTGGTCATAACTTTATTCCAGGGAGTAAGCGTCTTTTTATTTCATGACTGCAGTCACCATTTGC
>SJYA01000518.1:0-60371 GCA_006410615.1 Neotragus moschatus
TTGTGCTTCTTCCAGCCCAGCGTTTCTCATGATGTACTCTGCATATAAGTTAAATAAGCAGGGTGGCAACCATAAGAGATGATAAACATTGTTTTTTTTGGTGATGTTCCTAACCAAAGAAATGGTGATGAATCAGACTTAGGTAACAAATTTATGGTTGCTGACAGCTGAAGAGATAGTCAGGGAGTTTGGGAAGGACATGTACACATTGCTGTATTCAAAATGTGTAACCAACAAGGACCTATTGTGTAGCACATGCAACTCTGCTCAAGCTTCTATGCCAGCCTGGATGGGAGAGGGGTTTGGGGGAGAACAGATACATGTATATGTATGGCTGAGTCCCTTTACTGTTCACCTCTAACTATTACAACATTGTTAATCAGCTATACCCCAATACAAAATACAAAGTTTAAAGTTTGGGAAAAAGAAAAAAAAAAAAAAAAGAAATGGTAATGAGTACTGTTCCTCTTAGAGGAAGGGCTAGAAATGCTGTACAGGCCTGTGTACAACCTACAGGCCTTATGATTGGCAGTATGCCTTCAGCCTGAGACTCTCGCATCCCGCCATTTAAAGAAGGAGTCTGATCCTGATCCAATTAAAAGGAATGCTTACTCCTGCAATAGAATATTGTCACATCTGGCTCTAGTGAACCTGAAGTACCTAAATGCAGAATGCTGTTACTTCACTGAACTCCAAAGAACAAGTTGTGCATTTGGTTTGCACCTCTTCCATAATGAATAGTATGGTAGATTTCAGTTTGAGATTTGCTTTCCTTGTAATGTATCAGTTCATCAAGGGAGGCTGTGGAAAGGGAGACCCATAGCCTTCACTGCCTCAAATCAGGATCACTTACACCTGCCAAAAAGAACTTGACAACTGTGAACAACCAATTTGGCTTAGGTCAGTTTACAAACACATCCTTAATGACTCATTGTCTATAAATAATCTCAAACCATGGTTTTCTCTCAAGGGGGATATTTCAGACAGTCTCATTGGATAGATCCCTTTGACATCTCTATATAGTCATGAGTTGAAGAACACTCTAAGGTACCTGAGACCACATCTGTTTTTACCCACTATTCTATCCTCTGTGTGTGCCATGTAGTAGGTGTTCAATAAAAACTATTAAATATGTGCTTTAATAAATGAATATGTAACACATTTTAGCCAGAATGTCCCCAAGTCCAAATCTCCCAACTTTCATTAGACAGAAAAAAAAAAATCTGCTGACTCAATTTCCTGCACTACATACTCTGGAAAAACCCCATGCCCTCTCTGAGATTTCAAGGGATTCCCAGGGGCCCCTCATGGCTACCTCTGGCTCTGACTTCTTGTTCTTGCTGAATTCTCTCACGTCTCTCCTCCCACACAGTTCTCATCCTTACACTATATGTGGGACCAAGTATGAAGCCTCCCCTTTTATCTGCAAAACATCACCAGTCCAAGGCAGTTGTTGAGATTGCTACCGAAGGTTTTTGGATAATAGAGAGGAATTACTGCCAGCCCCCAAAATAAATAAAAATGAGATATTAGACATTTCTGCTATGTTCCTCAGCATCCCTGAAACAAGGAACTTCCTACTGCTGAATTTCCCTCTCAGAAGAGTGACCCTGCCTCTGGCTTCCAGAGCTGTAACGGCCTCTTGCTAACCTTCGACATCAATCACTAACTTCACAATGTGGTCTTATAAAGGGAAGTCTAACTCTTCTTTGCTGCACCATCTCCTGTCTAGGCTGAGTTTTTGCAAGCAAACTGGCCTGTTTAGATGTTTTTTCTAACCCAGGAATTTATATCTCTCCCTCTAGGCCACGCTCTATACAAGAGCATTTACTGTATATATTCCATGAACCAGGTGTCCTAATAGATGCCAGGATATAAAATGAGTAAGAGCTTTCATGGTGGCTCAGTGGTAAAGAATCCACCTGCCAGTGTAGGAGACACAGAAGATGTGGGTTTGATCCCTGGGTTGGGAAAATTCCTTGCAGAAAGAAATGACAACCCACTCCAGTATTCTTGCCTGAGAAATCCCACAGACAGAGGAGCCTGGTGGGCTGTGATCCGTGGGGTCACAAAAGAGCAGAACGACCTAGCAACTAAATAACAAAAAAAGATGAATAAAATATAGTTTCTAGGGAATTCCCTACCTGCCCAATGGTTAGCCCTCTGAGCTTTCACAGCTGAGGGCCTGGGTTCAATCCCTGGTCAGGAAACTAAGATCCCACAAGCCACACAGTGCAGTCAGAAAAGAAATATAGATATACAGTTTTTATATTAAAGAGACTCAGTTATCATTTCTTAATCTCAATATCTCATTTCCATGGCCCAGCTGTCTGCTTACATTAAAGTGAAGTCAGTCTCCATCTTCAGCTTCAACATGTTGTACTTTGTTAATAGCAGTCAGATCGGTTATACATATTGATCTCCAAACCTCCCTAACTATCCTTTCCCTCCATCCTTCCCCGCTGGTAACCATAAATTTGTTCTTTAAGTCTGTGAGTCTATTTCTGTTTTTGTATATAAGTGTATTTGTATCATTTCTTTTTAGATTCTACATATAAGGGATATGGGATATCATACTTCTCTCTCTCTGTCTGACTTACTTCTCTGTCACTCAGTATCACAATCTCTAGGTACATCCACGTTGTTGCAAATGGCATTACTTCATTCTTTTTAATGGCTGGGTAATATTCCACTGTATACATGTACCACTTCTTCCTTACCCATTCCTTTATCAATGGGCATTTAGGTCTCTTCCATGTCTTGGCTACTGTAGACACATTGCAGTAAATACTGGGGTGCATGCATCCTTCCAGATCATGTTTTCCTCCAGATGTATGCCCAGGAGTGGAATTGCAGAGTCATGTGGCAAGTCTAGTTTTAGCTCTTTTAAGGAACCTCCATACTATTCTCCATAGTAACTATACCAATTTACATTCCCACCAACAGTGCAGGAGGGTTCTCTTCTCCCACACCCTCTTCAGCACTTAATGTCTGTGAGTTTTTTGATGATGGCCATTTTACTGGTGTGAGTTGGTATCTCACTGTAGTTTTGATTTGCGTTTCTCTAATAACGAGCAATGATGAACAACTTTTCGTGTGTCTCTTGGCCATCTATCTGTATTCTTTGGAGAAATGTCTATTTTGGTCTTCTGCCCATTTTTTGATTGGATTGTTTGTTTTGATGATATTAAGCTTCATGAGCTGTTGGCAGATTTTGGAGACTCACCCCTCATCAGTCACATCATTTGCAAATATTTACTCCAAGTCTGTGGGTTGTCTTTTGTTTTGTTTCTGGTTTTCTTTGCTGTGCCAAAGCTTTTAGGCTTCATTAAGTCCCACTTATTTATTCTTGTTTCTTATTTCCATTATCCTAGAAAATAGGTCAAAAAAGATCCTGCTGCCATCTATGCTAGGAGTGCTCTGCCTATGTTTTCCTCGAGGAGTTTTATAGTGTTCAGTCTCACCTTTAGGTCTTTAATCCATTGTGAGCTTGGTTTTTGTATGGTATTAAAGAATGATCTAATCTGATTGTTTTCCATGTTGTGGTCCAGTTTTCCGACCATTTGTTGAAGAGACTGTCTTTCCAAAATTGTGTAGTCATGCCTCCTTCATCATAGATTAATTGACCATGGGTGCATGGGTTTATTTCTGGGCTCTTGATCTTGTTCCATTGATCTATATTTCTATTTTTGTGAGAGTACCACACTGTTTTGATGACTATAGTTTTGTAAGATAGTCTGAAGTCAGGAAACCTGTTTCCTCTAGCTCTGTTTTTCCTTCCTCAAGATTGTTTTGGCTTTCCCTGAAGCATTTTCAGGAACTGAGGACAAGAGATCACACGTTATCTCAGTGCTCTTATCACTCAATGAACTCCAAGTGTTTAGGGAACTGTAAGACAGGAACTATGGATGAAGACCAATATATATTTCTCATATATTCTGATTATCACCTGAATGATCAGATATATTTTTTTATAAATCACAATATCATAGACACTCTCGTAACTTCCGTATCTTTCATCATAATATTTGGTTTGGGGTTTGGCCCTGATGTCCACCATGATCCTAGTTCCACCTGGTCCACCAGCTGCAGCCCCCCTTCCTCCCATTGCTATTGCTGCTTGCACCTCTCTTTGGGTTGTGCTTTTTTTTTTTTTTAATTTACTCATCACAGAACCAATTTGATAATATGTGCTTTCTAACAATTTCTTTACTGGCTCTTCATCTGTATATGTGATAAAACAGATCCTCATTTTTTCATTTATTTTTGTATCCATGGAGAGTTCAATATTTCAACCCTTCCAAAATCTCCAAAATATTCTTTAATTTGTTCTTCAGAAGTATCTGGGCTCAAGCTACTGACAAAAATCTTTTTAGGAGATTTCTTGCCTCTTAAAGCATTGACTTTTGGAGGTCTATCAGTTTGCCATCTAGTTAGTGTTCTTTCACGTCCAAGGTCTTATTAACACTTATTAGCAGCATCTCTGAAAATCACAAATCCAGGTCCTCTTGATCTTCGAGTAATCGGATCTGTTTTGAGTATGCAGTCTACAGCTTACCAAATGAGATAAGTATTCAGTCAGGTCTTTCTTGCTTATATACCAATTCAAGGCTCCAATAAACATTTTACTATCATCCTGCTGATCCTTAACTGATGTTGATCTTGTAGCCCTCTGCAAATTCTTCTAGGTCATCATACTTATTTACATGCCGCATGGTGGGGGTGCAGCACCAGCTCAGCCTAAGTCCAGGCAGCAGCGATGATCGTGCATTTTATGGAGTTGAATTTAAAGTGATGGCAGAAGGGCCCATTCCTTGAATTTTTTAATATTTTGACTTCTTGAGGCCTTACTTGCCCTGGAAGAACTATCCCTGTCAGGGTTAGCTAATTCCTAAGGGCAGCAAACAACTTGCCTGTGAACTTTCCTGCCATGTGCAAACCAACCAATACAGAGCTGGTACCGTCAGCCTCCTGTCTGTGAGGGTCTCACAGTCCAGGACACTATCAACCTGCCCCAGTCACCAAGGATCAGGAACCAGACAAGTAGAGACAGCCCCTCTGCCCCAGAGCCTGCTGAAATTATTCAAATTAGCCATTCCTAAACCTGCTTATCCTGCTTTACCTCTTCCTGTGGAAACCACAATAAGGGCTCTTGCATAAGACTTCCCCTCACTGTCTCTGCCTCCAGATTGACCCTGGTTTCTGCCCTTTGTGGCCCCCCTGATGCTGGGAAAGACTGAGTGCAAAGGAGAAGAGGGCGGCAGAGGGTGAGATGGTTAGATAACATCACCTGCTCAAAGGACATGAATCTGAGCAAACTCTGGGAAATAGTGAAGGACAGGGAAGCCTGGTTTGCTGCAATCCATGGGGTCACAGAGTCGGACATGACTTAGTAACCAAACAACTACAGCTTGGGGGACTGAGCACTTTACCTGTGGAATCTGATTCTATCTCTGGGCAGGTAGTGTCAAAATTGAGTCAAATGTTCAGACACTCTGTTGCACCCAAATATTGCTTGTTGGTATGGGGAAGTCTATACACATACACACACAGGAACTGAGTCTCAGAACCTTGCTTAGTGCCTACAGTGCTGATCAAAACTATAGTGGCTATGGGTGGCACGAAGATACTGCGTAGAACTATGGGAAATCTGGATATGGACTAGCATACGCAGATATTGACGAACAAAGCACATACGGCAATGTATCTCAAGCAGGAGACAACCACCAAAACGATTTCCAGCCATACTAGTGGGGGCATCAGAGGAAACAAGAGTAGTGCTAAGCTATTAATGATTGGCCTTCTGTTGATTTTAAATGATTATTTTGTAAAAGATCTTCTACTGTACAAGACAAAACTATGTCCCACTGTTTATAATTGAAACAGAAGGGAAGGGGGCAAAGCACATTCTTTAAAAGAGTGACATAGCCTGAGGACATGACATAAGCTGATAGAACCAAATAGGCCCAAGATGGAAGACAAGTTGACTTCCTTGAGCCTTCAGTATATGTTCAATGTAACAGATCAGCAAGCTAAATGACATACCTACCAGGGAAAACCACTAAACCATTCAGGTATGACCTAAATCAAATCCCTTACAGTTATACAGTGGAAGTGACAAATAGATTCAAGGGAATAGATCTGATAGAGTGCCTGAAGAACTATGGACGGAAGTTCATAGCATTGTACACGAGGCGGTGATCGAAACCATCCCCAAGAAAAAGGTATGCAAGAAGGTAAAATATTTATTTGAGGAGGCCTTACAAGTAGCTGAGAAAAGAAGAGAAGTGAAAGGCAAAGCACAAAAGGAGAGATATACGTATCTGAATGCAGAGTTCCAAAGAATAGCAAGAAGAGATAAGAAAGCCTTCTTCAGTGATCAATGCAAAGAAATAGATGAAAACAACAGAAAGGGAAAGACTGGAGATCTCTTCAAGATAATTAGAGATACCAAGGGAATATTTCATGCAAAGATGGGCTCAATAAAGGACAGAAATGGTATGGACCTAACAGAAGCAGAAGATATTAAGAAGAGGTGGTGAGAATACACAGAAGAACTGTACAAAAAAGATCTTAATGACACAGATAACCATGATGGTTTGATCACTCACCGACAGCCAAACATTCCTGGAGTGAGAAGTCAAATGCACCTTGGAAATTATCACAAAGTTAGTGGAGATGATGGAATTCTAGCTGAGCTATTTCAAATCCTAAAAGATGATGCTGTGAAAGTGCTGCACTCAATGTGCCAGCAAATTTGGAAAAGTCAGCAGTGGCCACAGGCCTGAAAAAGGTCAGTTTTCATTCCAATACAAAAGAAAGGCAATGCCAAAATATGTTCAAACGACCACACAATTGCACTCATCTCATATGCTAGCAAAGTAATGCTCAAAATTCCACAAGCCAGGCTTCAACAGTACATGAACCATGAACTTCCAGATATACAAGCTGGATTTAGAAAAGGCAGAGGAACCAGAGATCAAATTGCCAACATCCCTTGGATGATCAAAAAAGCAAGAGAGTTCCAGAAAAACATCTGCTTTATTGACTACACCAAAGCCTTTGTGTGGGTCACAACAAACTGTAGAAAATTCTTCAAGAGATGGGAATACAAGCCCACCTGACCTCTCTCTTGAGAAATCTGTATGCAGGTCAAGAAGTAACAGTTAGAACTGGGCATGGAACAACAGACTAGTTCCAAATTGGATAAGGAGTACAACAAGGCTGTATATTGTCACCCCACTTATTTAACTTATATTCAGAGTACATCATGCAAAATACCAGGCTGGATGAAGCACAAGCTGGAATCAAGATTGCCAGGAGAAATATCAATAACTGCAAATATACAGATGACACCACCCTTACGTCAGAAAGTGAAGAGAAACTAGAGTCTCTTGATAAAAGTGAAAGAGAAGAGTGAAAAAGCTGGCTTAAAACTCAACATTCAAAAAATGAAGGTCACTTCCTCTCCAGCCCAGGAAGTGGGGTCCGAGCCGGCGGCTGCTCCGGGGAGCTCGGCCCACAAGGCGTTGGCCAGCAGCCGCGGGAAGAGCTGTGTTTCCGCGGGACCCGGAAACCGGCCAGTCCTCTGGGCTCCGTCTCTCGCTGATGGAGTGAGTGTTCCTCCGGGAGTTGGTGATGGACAGGGAGGCCTGGCGTGCTGCGATTCATGGGGTCGAAAGAGTCCGACACGACTGAGCGACTGAACTAAACTGAACTGATAGAAAACATAGCTCTGCTGGCAGAAACAGCTTTGAGATTCCTGGAATTAGTACAGTTGAAAAATCTCAGCATGGAAAACGACCAAAATAGTGAAGAAATAGATACAGTGACATATCCCAGCGGGAATTACGACACAGGACCTTGTTTAATGAACTGAGGATTGTTGTTGAACATCTTATAATGAAACTGCTTGCCCAATGTTTTTGAGAAGATTTTGTCTCCAGAGTATTGCCTTTATAAGCAGACTGGCACCAACAGTTGCATAGTGGCCAGCTGAAAGGTTGTTAACCAACTGGGTAAATACTTGTGATCACCTAAGCATTTTACATCAGCGAGCAGTAGTCATACAGTTTTCCTCTCAGAGACAGGTTGAGTAACATTTCTCAAATAGTAAATCCTTCTTTTAGGATTGTGGATACAATTACTTAGATCAGATTCTTGACTGCCAGTTTTCTCAGTTTCTTAGGCTTGAATTTTCATAGACAGTTGCACCAGTTCAGGTGCCCTTTGAAAGGAATGTAAGTGAAGACTGAGCTGTGACTNTCATATTTACTTCTGTGGCTTTAGGTTTTTTTTTCTTTTCTTACAGGGCCAGCTAAAAGGTTGTTAACCAACTGGGTAAGTACTTGTGGTCATCTAAGCATTTTACATCAGTGAACAGTAGTCATACAATTTTCCTCTCAGAGACAGGTTGAGTAATATTTCTCAAATAGTAAATCCTTCTTTTAGGATTGTGGATACAATTACTTAGATCAGATTCTTGACTGCCAGTTTTCTCAGTTTCTTAGGCTTGAATTTTCATAGACAGTTGCACCAGTTCAGGTGCCCTTTGAAAGGAATGAAAGTGAAGATTGAGCTGTGACTGAACTTTGTATCTGTTCTGAAATAATAATGAAGATCTTACATACTTACCTATCAAATTTCATTTAACAGATTAAATAGAAAGGTTTATAGGTGTTCATTATTGATTGGGAATGGGGCCAGAGGAGTTGTGGGGGAAATAGTGTGCATTTCTGTCTTGTAATGCATGGATAAATTCAGAGGAATTGAATGTATTATGCAACTGTGATTTGAGTTGTTTAACATATGAAACACATTTGTTGAGCTTCCATCAACTCCTTTTTAAAGTTCATTCTGACCTTTATTTATTGCATGATTGGAAATGTTTAAAACATTGCAGAATGTTAATGCAGAGTAATGTAATGCTTTTTGTAATCAGTTTGTAATCAGTTTTCTGCATGTAATTTGGATTTTTTAAATACACTCAGTGACTTAGCAGTAACATCAGTTTTCTTTTTATTCAACTTTTTGGTCTGTTTCTTTACCTGCTGGATATTCCTCTGTCTCTTCATCTTGGTTATATTGCTGCGTTTGTTGTGGCCTTTCTATATTCCAGGAATTTGCGGCGTTCTCTTTATTATGGAATTTCCTCCCTGTAGGCGGGGTTGTATCAGTGGCTTGTCAAGGTTTCTTGGTTAGGGAGGCTGTTTTTGGAGTTCTGGTGGGTGTAGCTGGATTTCTTATCTCTTGAGCATGGAGTATCTCTTCACGGCTGCCCGAGCAAAGTGCAGCGTCCGCTCCCCACCCTGGAGGAAAGGTGTCTCCTTACTGCCACCCCTCCTGACCCTCAACGTGGGACAGTTCCTTCAGGCCCTCCTGTGTCAGCGCAGCCACCGATCTTTGGATGCGAGTTGATCTTCCCAGTCCCTGACCCTGACCTCGGACGTGGGGCAACTCCTCTCGGCCAGGCTGAGTGAGTGTGCTGGTCATTGCAGCCACCCGTGCCGAGTGCTAATCAATCAGTGGCTCTTCCCAGCCCCTGACCCTGGCCTCAGATGTAGGGTGGCCCTCCCGGCCCCAGACCCTGGCCTCAGACACAGGGTGTCTCCTCCTGGACACCACCCCTGACCTCGGAAACGGGGTGACTCCTCCCTGGCCCCCAACCCTGGACTCGGGCACAGGGTGGCTCCTCTCGGCCGCCGCCCCTGACCTCGGACATGGGTTGGCTCTTCCCAGCCCCTGACCCTGACCTTGGACGTGGTGTGGCTCCTCTCAGCTGTTCCTGCACTGCCACAGCCCGGGACTCTCAGCCGCTGTCTCTATCCTCCGACGTGGGGTAGCTCCTCTCGGCCACACTGAGTGGGAAGTGGGGTGGCTCCTCTCAGCTGTTCCTGTGCCATCACAGCCTGGCACTCTCGGCCGCTGCTCCTGACCTCGGAAGTGGGGTGGTTCCTCTCAGCTGTCCCTGTGACGTCACAGCCCGGGACTCTCGGCTGCTGTCTCTGTCTTCTGATGTGGAGCAGCTCCTCTCGGCCACGCTGAATGTGCCAGCCCACCCGGCCGTCTCCACCTCTTGTGCTGAGTGCTTGGCCACACGCTCCCACTCCGACTCTCACTTCCCCAGGATCGCCCAGATGAGGGCTTCATTCAGGAGTGTGGACTGTTTCGGAGGCAGTGGGAATTCTTTGGAATATTTTGAGTACAGGAAGTATTTAATCATATTTAAGATTTTAGAAAGATGACTAAGATGCAGACTGGAAAACAGATTGCAAAGGAAGGGACTGAAAATGGATGTGAATGAGGCTCTAGACTAGGTTAGTGGCAATGATTTCCTTAAGGGAGTAGGTGAATGCAAGGTATTTAGAAGCTGAATAACTGACTTGATTGAATTTGGTGGACTAAAAGAGTCAGTAAAGGACAATGCATGGTTACTGGATTTGACTGGGCTTTTATGTTGGTGATTTCATTGATTTCTAAAAGTAGAAACACCAAAGCTGGAATGTGTATTAATGAGAAGTTGAGGGTTCAGTTTGGGACATCTGAATTGCAGGTGCCTCTGGGGCATTTTAACAGATGACTAATAGTAGACAGTTAGTATACTACTTTTCTACTGTGAGACATCGTCCCTTTGGCTGGATTGCTGTAGTAGCCTCTCTGGGCTCCTTGCTTCCATTCTCACTTTCTCATAATATTTCAGTCAAACCATTTTCCTTTTGGCTCTTAGAAAATAAGAAAATATCAAGCTTGTTCTTGTTACAGGGTGTTTGTTCTAGTTGCTTTAACTTTCTAAGTAGCCCTTCTTCATCTGGCTGACCACTTTTGGTAATTTACATCTTACATGGCTTGTCAATTCTGCACACCCAGTTAGTCCTTGATATTACACAAATTTTAATTCTCTGTGTGGATGTCATTTATTTCTGACTGATATTTTAAGTATCTGTTTTATTTATTTTTTCCCTTGTTTCCAAACCTCATCATAGCAGGAACTTCAGTGCTTAGCTGCTGCTGCTGCTAAGTCACTTCAGTCATGTCCAACTCTGTGCGACCCCATAGATGGCAGCCCACCAGGTTCCCCCATCCCTGAGATTCTCCAGGCAAGAACACTGGAGTGGGCTGCCATTTCCTTCTCCAATGAGTGAAAGTGAAGTCACTCAGTTGTGTCTGACTCTTAGTGACCCCATGGACTGCAGCCTACCAGGCTCCTCCATCCATAGAATTTTTCAGGCAAGTGTACTGGAGTGGGGTGTTGTTGCCTTCTCCATCAGTGCTTGGAGTGGTTTGCATATAGTTCAGTTCAGTTCAGTGGCTCAGTCGTGTCTGACTCTTTGAGACCCCATGAACTGCAGCATGCCAGGCCTCCCTGTCCATCACCAACTCCTGGAGTTCACCCAAATCCATGTCCATTGATTTGGCGATGCCATCCACCCATCTCATCCTCTGTCGTCCCCTTCTCCTCCTGCCTTCAATCTTTCCCAATAACAGGGTCTTTTCAAATGAGTCACCTCTTCGCATCAGGTGGCCAAAGTATTGGAGTTTCAGCTTCAATATCAGTCCTTCCAATGAACACCCAGGACTGATCTCCTTTAGAATGGACTGATTGGGTCTCCTTGCAGTCCAAGGGACTCTCAAGAGTCTTCTCCAACACTATAGTTCAAAATCATCAATTCTTCGGTGCTCAACTTTCTTTATAGTCCAATTCTCACATCCATACATGACCACCGGAAAAACCACAGCCTTGACTAGACGGACCTTTGTTGGCAAAGTAATGTCTCTGCTTTTAGTTGGGGCTTAATACATGTTGTAAATGAGTAAAAGCTTAGAGTTCTAACCTGGGGATAAAGATTTAGGAGTTTTTAGCTGTACCCCCATGGTAACTGAAGTCATGAGTGTGGAGATAAGAGCTAGTCTGAAATCCCCAGTGAGTAAGGGACAGGTGGTAGAGGAGAAGCTTGCAAAGAATAGTTGAAGAACAGCCTGGAGAGGTAGGAGAAAAGCCTAAGAGAGGATGGTGTTAGGAGAAGAGTGTTTGAAGAATAATAAACATTTCAAGACCATCTTTCCTTTAGTTGGATGTCTTTCACAGGAAAGATTTTACAGATTCCTTAAGAAACCTGTGTTTATGTTTATCTAGGTGAAGAGTGAAAGAAGACAATGGCACCACACTCCGGTATTCTTGCCTGGAGAATCCCATGGACGGAGGAGCCTGGTGGGCTGCAGCCAGTGGGGTTGCAAAGAGTAGGACATGACTGAGCGACTTCACTTTCACTTTTCACTTTCATGCATTGGAGAAGGAAATGGCAACCCACTCCAGTGTTCTTTTCTGGAGAATCCCGGGGACGGGGGAGCCTGGTGGGCTGCCATCTATGGGATCGCACAGAGTCAGACACAACTGAAGCGACTTAGCAGCAGCAGCAGTGGCAGGGAAAGAACAAATTATCCAAGATGGCAGTGGTCAGGCTGTCTCACTCACACCCTGTCACTCTTGACCCACGTTTTGTAAATAATGATTATATAACAGCTGAGATCACTTACAGCACTGTGCATGCACGTGACAAGGGAACCACTTGGCCATAGGCTACCATGCTTTTGTTTTGTATGCATGTATATATAAGCTTGTGGAGAAGGCAATGGCACCCCACTCCAGTAGTCTTGTCTGGAAAATCCCATGGGTGGAGGAGCCTGGTGGGCTGCAGTCCATGGGGTCGCGAAGAGTCAGATATGACTGAGCAACTTCACTTTTCACTTTCATGCATTGGAGAAGGAAATGGCAACCCACTGCAGTGTTCTTGCCTGGAGATTCCCAGGGATGGAGGGAGCCTGGTGGGCTTCCGTCTATGAGGTCTCACAGTTGGACATGACTGAAGCGACTTAGCAGCAGCAGTAGCAGATATATAAGTTCCAGCTGAAAAAGCCCTTGAGGATATGTTTTGGTTACATTATGGTGGTGAGGCTTGTTATGGCTGTGTCTACTGGGTCAACCACGAGAGGAGAGAATACAGCATGTCTGCTGCTTCTATGGCTGCTGTGCCAGCCTGGAGAGAATAAACGTCTGCAGTTTCTAAGGCTCTTCTGTGTTTTCTTCCAGCCTCTTAGTTTGCAGCTTACCTGCCCTGGGTTCAGTGAACAGTGTGCACAGTGAGATACTGCAAGACAGTTTATCATGCCTGTTTTTCATCTTTTTCCCCAAGCCACACCTCTCTTTGGGCTTATTATCCACTTTTAGTTAGTTTCTTCCTTTTCCTTGTGATGGAGAACTCCTGGGGTAAATATTGAGAGTCTGATATTAGAGGATGTGGGAATGGAGAGGATCATGAGCCCTTAAGTTCTAGAAATAAGCACATTTATTTAGAACATTGAGATGGGAGGAGAAATAGGCTGTAGAATAATGTAATTAAAGGTAAAACATGTTAAAATGCTATTGTGAGGTGACCATTGACTCAGGCAAAGATATTTAATGTTGGTTTCACTTTACAGAGTGCTTGAAATTGAAATCTGTGACTCAGTTTCTTTTTTCTCTGCTGACTTGTGAAATTTAAATATTAGTTTATTCTGTTATATTAGGACTACATTGTTTACTGAAGGTTTTATTTTGAGCTCAATTTTTTCAGAATTTTCTTAGGCCAGATTAGACCTTGTTAGGCATCAGATTGGAGAAGGAAATGGCAGTCCACTCCAGTATTCTAACCTGGAGAACACCATGGACAGAGAAAACTGACAGGCTACAGTCCATGGAGTTGGAAGAGTCGGACACAGCTTTGTGACTAAACCACAAGCCATCAGATAGACAGCAAGTAATTGCTTGATTGAAAGATAATTTGTATATTTAAGAGTTTGAGATTGACTTTTGAATAATTCAAATCACATGATAAAGTCAGAAACAGCTCATTAAGAGGCAGAGACTTGCTAAGGAATCGTTAAGTTTTTAAGGAGCATTCAGATGTTTTAANCGTAGAATAATGTAATTAAAGGTAAAACATGTTACAATGCTATTGTGAGGTGACCATTGACTCAGGCAAAGATATTTAATGTTGGTTTCACTTTACAGAGTGCTTGAAATTGAAATCTGTGACTCAGTTTCTTTTTTCTCTGCTGACTTGTGAAATTTAAATATTAGTTTATTCTGTTATATTAGGAATACATTGTTTACTGATGGTTTTATTTTGGGCTCAATTTTTCAGAATTTTGTTAGGCCAGATTAGACCTCGTTAGGCATCAGATTGGAGAAGGAAATAGCAGTCCACTCCAGTATTCTTACCTGGAGAATACCATGGACAGAGAAGCCTGGCAGGCTACAGTCCATGGAGTTGGAAGAGTCGGACACAGCTTTGTGACTAAACCATCAGCCATCAGATAGACAGCAAGTAATTGCTTGACTGAAAGATAATTTGTATATTTAATAGTTTGAGATTGACTTTTGAATAATTCAAATCACATGATAAAGTCAGAAACAGCTCATTAAGTGGCAGAGACTTGCTAAGGAATCGTTAAGTTTTTAAGGAGCATTCAGATGTTTTAAATTTCAGTTAAATCAGTTTTAATTTTGCTAATTACAGCAGATATGTGGCAGACAGCCAGGGGCTTGAGCTTAAAACAAAATGTCTGGAGATATTCATGAATAGCATGTCTGGTTGCTTATTGAAATCATCAAGATTCTACTCCAGTGATCGAGTGTAAATTTATTAAGGTGGTGATGTGTAAAAAAGTATTCCTATGTATGTTTGAGCTTTTTACTAATATATCTTGTTTATAAGGCTTAACACTATATATTTAGTAATATCTAGACAGTTTGTGGTAGGAAGAATATCCAAAAATATCAATATTAGAGCACCTCATTTTATGTGATTTGTTTGAACGACTTTGATCATTGTAGAAAAAACGGCTGTCTGTGAAATTTTAGATAGTAGATTTTAGTTGTTGACACACTAGATGAGTGTTCAAAGTTCAATATTCTACCACCCCATCCCTTCACTTTTGTCTGCCCAAGTCTCTAATCCCCAAAACAAAATTTTAAGGAATTAATATTTAGATTCTGTAGATAAAGATGCTTTAGAATTTGTTAGCTGTATAGCCAGACAGAAATAAAAATCAGTCATTTAACTGATCAATGTCAAATGTTGGAAACCATAGTTATTAATTAAATAAAAGTGTTTTTAGGCCTCTTTTTTGTTTGTTTTTAACCAGTGTGTCATCATAACTTACTTAGAATCTGATGAATAGTGAAAATAAAGGCTTTTTGAATTTTCTATACATGTTTTAGTTATGAAAACATCCCATGTTAAGTCATTTCCCCAGTGGCTTTCCCTGAAAAATAATTGAGAAATATACTAAATATTACAGGTAAGTTTTTTTGCTTATATTTTGAAGAAAGTTTTGGTTTGTTAAGTGCCTATTCTGTTGATATTTAATTNATTTCTCAAATAGTAAATCCTTCTTTTAGGATTGTGGATACAATTACTTAGATCAGATTCTTGACTGCCAGTTTTCTCAGTTTCTTAGGCTTGAATTTTCATAGACAGTTGCACCAGTTCAGGTGCCCTTTGAAAGGAACGTAAGTGAAGATTGAGCTGTGACTGAACTTTGTGTCTGTTCTGAAATAATAATGAAGATCTTACGTACTTACCTATCAAATTTCATTCTACAGATTAAATAGAAAGGTTTATAGGTGTTCGTTATTGATTGGGAATGGGGCCAGAGGAGTTGTGGGGGAAATAGTGTGCATTTCAGTCTTGTAATGCATGGATAAATTCAGAGGAATTGAATGTATTATGCAACTGTGATTTGAGTTGTTTAACATATGAAACACATTTGTTGAGCTTCCATCAACTCCTTTTTAAAGTTCATTCTGACCTTTATTTATTGCATGATTGGAAATGTCTAAAACATTGCAGAATNTCTTTCAGGATTTGAAGTAGCTCAACTGGAATGCCATCACCTCCACTAGCTTTGTTCATAGTGATGCTTCCTAAGGCCCACCTGAAGAAGTGAACTTGAACGGTCCTATGAAGACCTACAAGACCTTCTAGAACTAACACCCCAAAAATACGTCCTTTTCATTAGAGGGGACTGGAGTGCAAAAGTAGGAAGTCAAGAAACACCTGGAGTAACAGACAAATTTGACCGTGGAGCACAAAATGAAGCAGGACAAAGGCTAACAGAGTTTTGCCAAGAGAACACACTGGTCGTAGCAAACACCCTCTTCCAACAACACAAGAGAAGACTCTACACATGGACATCACCAGATGGTCAACACCGAAATCAGATTGATTATATTCTTTGCAGCCAAAGATGGAGAAGCTCTTTACAGTCAGCAAAAACAAGATTGGGAGCTGACTGTGGCTCAGATCATGAACTTCTTATTGCAAAATTCAGACTTAAATTGAAGAAAGTAGGGGAAAACACTAGACCATTCAGGTGTGACCTAAATCAAATCCCTTATGATTATACAGTGGAAGTGAGAAATAGATTTAAGGGCTTAGATCTGATAGAGTGCCTGAGGACTATGAACAGAAGTTTGTGACACTGTGCAGGAGGCACTGATCAAACCATCCCCAAGAAAAACACATGCAAAAAGGCAAAATTGTTGACTGAGAAGGCCTTACAAAAGCTGAGAAAGGAAGAGAAGGAAAGGCAAAGGAGGAAAGGAAAGATATACCCATTTGAATGCAGAGTTCCAAAGAATAGCAAGAAGAGATAAGAAAGCCTTCCTCAGTGATCAATGCAAAGAAATAGAGGAAAACAATAGAATGAGAAAGACTAGAGATCTCTTCAAGAAAATTAGAGATAACAAGGGAACATTTCATGCAAAGATGGGCTCGATAAAGGACAGAAATGGTATGAACCTAATAGAAGCAGAAGACATTAAGAAGAGGTGGCAAGAATACACAAAAGAACTGTACAAAAAAGATCTTCACGACCCAGATAACCACAATGGTGTGATCACCCACCTAGAGCCAGACATCCTGGAATCAATCACCTAGTGGTTTTTAAGTTTGCTTCTCACCCAGCACATTCAACAGGCCGTGTAAGTATCTTCTCCTAAAATGTGCAACCCTGACATGCTGTCTTTTCTATATGTCTTTTTAGTACCAGTTCAATACTGTCATAGCTCAAGCATAATCAACTCCCAAATCCTTTGTACTGTTATGGCAGTCTCTTCGGCAAGTTCTCCCGTGAAATTCAATTTTTTTTCTTGTTGACTTTTTAAAATATGCAAAACATAGTTATAATTCCAAAATTCAAAACAATAGAAAGTGGTATGCTCAGAGCCACACTCCATCATCTTTCTCTTTCACCTTTATCTTACCCACCAATTGTTTCAATGATGAACAATTTCATTAACTAGCTTCTTTCTGTGTTTGTTTCTGCAAAAATAAATATAATATGCTGTCTTATTTCTCATCACTTTTTACCAAAAAGGAAGCCTTGCTTTTTCTTCATTTAAAAAACATATCCCGGGGACTTCCCTGGTGGCTCAGGGATTAAGAATGCATCTTCCAATGCAGGGGCTACTGCTGCTGCTGCTGCTAAGTCGCTTCAGTCCGACTCTGTGCGACCCCATAGATGGCAGCCCACCAGGCTCCCGTCCCTGGGATTCTCCAGGCAAGAACACTGAAATGGGTTGCCATTTCCTTCTCCAATGCACGAAAGTGAAAAATGAAAGTGAAGTCACTCAGTCGTGTCTGAATCTTCAAGACCCCATGGACTGAAGCCTACCAGGTTCCTCCACTCATGGGATTTTCCAGGCAAGAATACTGGAGTGGGGTGCCATCGCCTTCTCCATCCAGTAGGGGACGTGGATTCAATCCTTGGTCAGGGAACCAAGAAACCACAAGTCATGGGGCAACTGGGCCTGTGAACTCCAACTGGAGAGCCCACACGCCACAGCAAAGACCTAGTGTAGCCAAAGTAAAAAAATAATAATTTTCAAATTTTAAAAATTCAGTCTTTGAAGAATTTTATTAAAATGTATAGATATTTTAGATATATCATTATGTTAAATATATAAAACTATGTATTCAAACTGAGTTATAGAAATCTTTCTCTTTTTTTAATAATTGTGTAAAAAAAAAAAAAGGTTGCCTGCCATTCCAGTTCCACAAGGATCAAGCCACTAGCCACTGCCGTCGTCCACTGAAAGGATGCTCAGATATTCAGGGTCGAAAAAAGGCAGGAAACTTTCTGTGCTTTGGCACTAGATAGCTAGGATCCGTATCTAAGGAAAGTTTTCAAAGGACTCCAGATTCTTGCATCTTCTCATCAACACAGAAGCACTAAAACCTTTAACTCGAGGTGTCTGCTCTTTCTGATTAGCAGTATTATTTTGATGTTTGACTACATGTTCTTCCTAGAAAAAGAAAAAGTTCATCTATATCCCAGCTCCTCCCTTACCTCTTTAGAGAAGTTCTTCAGCGCTATCTGAGATGTTCTCTTGTGCTATATAAGGTTTCCAAATAAAACTTAACTCCCAAGTCTTTTTTTAATTACTTATTTTGTATGTATTTATTTTTTGCACCAGGTCTTCCTTGCTCCATGCGAGCTCTCTCTTCGTTGCGGGGTGCAGGCTTCTTCCTGCAGTGGGTTCTCTCGTTGCAGAGCACAGACTCTGGGCACACAGGTTTGTGTTGTTGCAGCACTCGGGCTCGAGGGTTCTAGAGCACGTGGGCTCCAGCAGTTGTGGCGCAGGGACTTAGCTGCCCCAAAGCATGGGGAACCTTCCTGGACCAGGGATCCAACCCGTGTCCCCTGCAATTGGCAGGCAGATTCCCAGCCACTGTACCACCAGGAAAGCCCAACTCACAACTTCTACACTGTGTGTTTTTCAGTTGACATTTGCACAGTATTTCATTGTGTGAATACACCGTAGCTTATTGACCCCCCCCCTTTTTTTTTTCCCCAGATTTTTTGGTTGTGAAGAGCAGCTAGCATGATCTTACTTCCTCTACCAGGGATCAAACTGTCAGCCCTGTCACCTTCACTTTCTTGCCCCATCCTTGTTCTGTCAGAGTTGAGAACTCTCAAAGAAAAGGGGAGGGGGACTAAAAATGAGCAGGAACCTGCAAGGACTTCCCTGGTACAAAAGCTGCTCCATGTCCCATGCTTCTTCTTTGGAGAAAAAAGTTTTAGTCTCCTAAGCCTTCTCTGAGTTCCAAAGAGCAGACTCAAGCAGTTACTAATTAGGGAAGTGAGGGCATGCACAAAAACAGGAAAAGCAATCAAGCAAGAAAAATAATGATGGCTTAACAGTATTTCAGCCGTAAAACAGAGTTCTAGTTTCTCCTCATGGAACACAGATAATAAATCATCTGATGCATATATTTGAGTTGTTTTGCAGAAACTAAGACCCCTACCCAGGTGGAGAGCTATGACTTCATGCTGACCACAAGTCCATAGACCCCAGACTGGTTGGAACCAGAAGGCTGATGATTAAGGTTCCTGAAACATCAGGAATTTTCCAGCGATTCAGTGGTTAGGACTCTGCACTTCCACTGCACAGGGCACAGGTTAGATTCCTTGGTTGGGGAATTAGGATCCTGCAAGCCACTTGATATGGCCCAAGAAGAGATTTCTGAAACATCAATAAATGCTGTCCTTTCCTTCGCCACACCGTGTCCTCAGTAGACTGGCTTTGCTGCATGGCAGGTGAGCAGACAAGTTTTGTTTGAGAACATGTTGGCCAGGTCATATTTTAAATGTATATGTAGTTTTATTATGATGTTGACAATGTCAACTAAAAAAGCATGCACAACGTGAGAATTAGAGTTGATTTTGATTTGGGGCAAAATAAGGACTGCAACTCAGGAGACAGCACTTCAGATAGCTGAGAAACGGCTCCAAAGAGACAGTGAAGGAAAGCCAGTATATGTGATTTACGGGAAGGGGGAGTTCAAAGTCATCAAGCACTTATCTTACAAAAGGTTTTCTACTAGTCACAAGGAGCTGATGTCATCATGAAGGGATTGAGTGCTTTTCTAGAAATGAGATGCAAGGACTGAGATCATGAAATCATTTCCTGAAAATATCTATCTGAAGACCTGTTCCACCAGTTTCCCTGGAGCGCAAAGTGCCTCTTATTCTCCACCCTGAACTCCCTCCGGGTTTGTTGAAGGTCAACAGCTGCAGCAGCACAGGATTCTATCTTCACAGAAGCAGATGGCAAATGCCCTCCTTGTTGTTGTTGTTACTCAGTTGCTGGCAAATGCCCTTGGCAAGTGCCAATTTGTAGTCAACAACAAATTGCCTCCCTTTTATATTCACATCAGCAAAATATGTGTTTGTTTCCCCCAGCCTTGATGCTCAAGTGTATTATCAAGTGAAGGAGAGCAGAGGATGCCACCCGAACATATGCCCTTTTGGTGTTGAGGAGGAAGAAGTTTTCCTCTTCCCTTTTAGCTTTTTCTGGCTAGTTTAGGAAATAAATTGACATGAACCAGATTAACATGAGAAAAGCAAAATCTAATTAATAACATGTATCCAGGGGAGAGACTCAGGAAACTGGGTAACTAACTCAGGAAACTGAGTAACTCAACAAAATGGCCAGACTCTTCACCTTAAATATCCTCCTCAGCTAAAGACAAAAGAGAATGTTGAGAATGGGGGCAGTGCATTATGGGAAGTTACCAGGAAAAGCGCAGTAAAGAAGGGTAATTGTGATGCGGATTTAGGGCATCGCCTTCTCTGTTGATAAGTTTCCAGAGATTTGGTCATCTTCCTCTCAGAGGTACAGAGAAAGCACCCTCTTACAAATGGAGATTTCCCTCACACAAGTAATCATTTCTTACAAGAGGGCAACTCCCACTTGGTTTACAGAGCCCCCGCTGGAGAAGGGATAGAGTACCCATTCCAGTATTCTTGGGCTTTTTTTCTGCTGGTAAAGAATCTGCCTGCAATACGGGACACTTGGATTTGATCCCCATGTTGGGACGATTCCCTGGAGAAGGGAAAGGCTCCCCACTCCAGTATTCTGGCCTGGAGAATTCCATGGACTGGGTAGTCCATGGGGTCACAAAGAGTCGAACACAACTGAGCGACTTTCACTTCACCATATATGCCGTTTCTCAGAGAATAACCAGCTTGAAACAATGAGTATGCCAATGAGAAGGGCTTCCCTGGTAGCTCAGCTGGTAAAGAGTCTGCCTGCAATGCAGGAGACCCCAGTTCGATTCCTGGGTCTGGAAGATCCCCTGGAGAAGGGACAGGCTACTCAGCCTTCTTGCCTGGAGAAGGCAGGCTGCAGGCTACTGCAGCCTTCTTGCCTGGAGAGTCCCCATGGACAGAGGGGCCTGGTGGGCTACAGTCCACGGGTTCGCGAAGAGTCGGACACAGCTGAGCAACCAAGCACAGCACAGCATGCCAAAGAGACATTTTACAGTGGCAGATTCTGCTCCCCTGCCTTGACATAAGGATTATCTTGAGTTGATTACTTTTTAAAAGGAGCAAACAGATAAATAAATAAATAAAAACAAAACATAGGAAATGCGCTGAAAACCAAGTAGAAGTCAATCTTTCGAAGAGAAACTACAGGGTGGAGTGGGGGGCGGGGGGCGGATGGGGAAAAGGGGGCAGTTCCTCAACCAAGAACTTAGAAGGGTGGGTGCAAAATTCTTTTTCCTCCCCTGTACAAGATTTTTAAATTTTGCCAATCTGATAAGGGAAGTTAGCTATTTTTAATTCCTCATACTTAACTCTGTGTCCAGGAAATCACGCCTTTAACGTAGCATCACGTTAAGAATAGCCATGACAGAAGGGTCTAGCGCCACCTGGTGGTAGCATGTCTAGCTGCGGGAAAGGTACTGTACCTTTTCTTCAGGACTATTTGTGCCTTTGTACATTTCCCTACCTCTGTCAGCTACAAACTGACACTTGTCCTGGGAGCTTGCCATCTACCTCTACAAGGATTAAATCATGTACTGCTGCAACTGCTGACTTTCAACACCCCCTGAAAGGAGTTCAGGGTGGATAGCATAAATGAGACACTCTGTTAGGGAAAAAACCGGCAGGATAAGTGTTCAGATAGTTAGATAGTTCACGAGCTGATTTAACGAGCGCAATTCTTGTATCTCTTCATATCTGGAAAAGCACTAAAATCCTTCAGGGTGATGACTGTTCCTCATGACTAGCAAAAGCTTCACAAGACTAGTAGAAACGTTATGGGAAAAAATATGTGCTTGATTGCAAGTATTTCGCCTTCACCAGAATCACAGATTTCACCTTCCTCTTTGGAACAGTTTCTCAGAGCTATCTGAGTGACTGTCTCCTGGGCTGCAGTCTTCATTTTACCCCAAATAAGACTTAACAGACATGGGGCTAGCCAATTAAAAAGATGCATAAAGTGAGAGTTGCAAGTTAAGTATTATTTGGGGCAGACTGGGAGACAGGACCTCAAATAGCTCTGAGAGACTGCTCCAAAGAAGTAGTGGGGGAAGGTCAATGTGTACGATTTTGGAGAAGGGGGATTTCAGTGCAGTCAAGGGCTTTCTTCACAGGATTTTCTGCTAGTCAGGAGGAGCTGATGTGGCCATGAAGGGATTGAGTGCTTTTCTAGATATGAGGAGATGCAAGAACTGGGATCGTGAAATCAGCTCCTGAAAATCTCTATCTAAAGACCTGTTCCACCAGTTTCCCTGGAACACGGAAAGACTCACTCTCCACCCTGAATTCCCTTCAGGGCGTGTTGAAGGTCAGCAGCTGTTAATAGCATGGCTAGAATGCAAACGCCCTTCTTGTTGGTGTTCAGTTGCTGGCAAATGCCCTTGGCCAAGTGCCAATCTGTAGTTGACAGGCTTAACCCTTTTACCAGCTTTATTTCACAGGTATACTTGCTGTCTTGTCCTTTCATCCACTGAGACCCTTTAAAATATTAGAGGATCCCTTGGTCCATTTAGGCTGCTATAACAAAATACTGTTGACTGGGTAGCTTATGAAAAATGCTAATTTATTTCTTCAGTTTTGGAGGCTGGAAGTCTGAGATTAGGATGCCAGTATGGTTGGATGAGGGCTCTCTTCCAAACTACAGACTTCTCACATCCTCCCTGGTGGAAGAGCCAGGGAGTGTTGTGGAGCTTCTTTTATAAGTGCACCAATCCCATTAATGAAGGCCCCACCCTCATGACTTAAACTTCTTGCTAAAGACTCCACCTCCTAATACTGTCACCTTTGAGGGTTAGGATTTCAGCGTATGAATTTGGGTGGAACTCAAACATTCAGACAGTAGCAGAGGGCAATCTTTAGACCACCTGGACCTTAGGCTTTGTTCTAACATTGAAGGCTAGAGGTTGTTTCACCCTAGCCAATTTCTTTCCCCTCATTCTATTTTCATTTCTTCTTTTCTCCTTTTCCTTCTCTCTTCTACATGATCAAGGCCTAGGACTAAAAAAGTTTTCAGTGTATAGGGAAATTTGACCTGCATCCATAAGAAATGCTTTCTTGAAATAGACCTCAGATCCAGGCCCGGATTCTGCAGACACCACAGGGAGCTACAGGCAAGAGCCCCAGGTTGCATCCTCCGGGTATTGCATACATTGAATTCCACAAGAGCAGCACCTCTGGCCTGCAGTGTCTCCCAACAAGGCATCTCATATTCTCGAATTTTCCAAAAAGCCTCTGGAGTTGTGTACAGAGTGCCAGTGCTGCTGCGGTTTAGGGAAACTTTCCAATAGCTCTTTTTCATACAGATAACTACATTTCTATAACCTTGGTAGAGGCAGAATAGTGAGTCTTTAGAATTTGGGCTCTGGAGTCTGTCCATCTGGGTCTGCATTCTGGCTCCACTACTTACCCCTATATGACGTTGAGCAAGGCACTTAACTGCTTTCCTGCCTCAATTCCTCATCTGCAAATATGAATGATAGAGCACCTTCCTTTTAGGTGTGAGGATTAAATGAGGTAGCACATTTATTGGTTTTTAGAACAATGCCTGGCACTAATGAGGCTGCTGCTGCTGCTAAGTCGCTTCAGTCGTGTCCGACTCTGTGCGACCCCATAGACGGCAGCCCACCAGGCTCTGCTGTCCCTGGGGTTTTCCAGGTAAGAACACGGGAGTGGGTTGCCATTTCCTTCTCCACTAATGAGGATTCCAGGCCAACTAGCATTATGTAAAGCACTAGGCAACTACAGCTTCAGGTCCTGCCCTCCAACCAGATTGCTGCTGCCAAGGGAACAACTAACTTCTGGAGAAGCCAATGGCAGCCCACTCCAGTGTTCTTGCCTGGAAAATCCCAGGGACGGCGGAGCCTAGTGGGCTGCCCTCTATGGGGTCGCACAGAGTCGGACACGACTGAAGTGACTTAGCAGCAGCAGCAGCAGCAGAAGCAGGGAACAACTTCAGCCGCATCAGCTCTCCTATGATTCCTAAATGTGTAAAAGCTCCATGAGGGAAAACATAAGGCTGTTTTTCACCTAAATCTGCTTATCTCAAACTCTAAGGAACACTCATCTTTCTCACAGCTTTGTAAAAAATCTGTGATGTTTCTGCCAACAGTAACATCCATTTTCAGCCTGGACATCATTAAAAATTTCAACCTATGTTTCTTGGAGATGCAGATGACACCATCCTAATGGCAGAAAGTGAAGAGAAACTGAAGAGCCTCTTGATGAAGGTGAAAGAGGAGAGTAAAAAAGCTGGCTTAAAACTCAACATTCAAAAAACTAAGATCATGGTAAGCAGTTCCATCACTTCATGGCAAATAGATGGGGGAAAAAATGGAAACAGTGACAGACTATTTTCTTGGGCTTCAAAATCACTCCAGATGGTGACTGCAACCATGAACTTAAAGCAGTTATCACTTTGCTGACAAAGGCTCATATAGTCAAAGCTATGGTTTTTCCAGTACTCATGTATGAACGTGGGAGTTGGACCATAAACAGAGCTGAGCCCTGAAGAATTGATGCTTTTAAACTGTGGTATTCTAGAAGACTCTTGAGAGTCCCTTGGACAGCAGGGAGACCAAACCAGTTAATCCTAAAGAAAATCAACCTTGAATATTCGTTGGAAGGATTGATGCTGAAGCTAAAGCACCAATACTTTTGGCCACCTGTGCAAAGAGTTGACTCATTGGAAAAGACCCTGATGATGGGAAAGATTGAAGGCTGGAGGAGAAAGGGCAGAGGATGAGATGGTTGGATGGCATTATCGACTTAATGGACATGAGTTTGAGCAAACTCCAGGAGATAGTAAAGGACAGGAGGCCTAACATGCTGCAGTCAACAGTGTTGCAAAAAGTGAGGCACAACTAAGCAAATGCACATCAACAGCTCCCCTCCAAACACAGATATCGACAGGTAGCAGAATGTGCCACCCCCAAAATGCCCCATAGGTGTATGATTTCAAGCTGAAGAGTGAGTAGTGCATACAAGAAAAGCCCTCTGCCCTTTCCCTATTTGCCTAAAAGCAGGACAGAAATTTATTAAGGTGCCCCTCCACCTTCACCAGAAAGGACAGAGGTTAATCACCAGAGACAATTCCAGCCTTTAGATCAAAGATGGCCCAAGGAAAAATCTATATAACAAACCTAACATTCATGTCCCATTAGATTCTCCCATATACTTGCTGCTGCTAAAGTCGTGTCTGACTCTGTGCGACCCCATAGACGGCAGCCCACCAGGCTCCCCCATCCCTGGGATTCTCCAGGCAAGAACACTGGGGCAAGAGTACTGGAGTAGGGTGCCATTGCCTTTTCCACTCCCATATACTTACTTCCCTAGAATTTGCCAATCCTGGAAAGTCTTTTTTTCTTTTGTCTGGTCATTTCACTAACACTTGATTATTCTTTTGTTATGCTGTATATGCCCAAATTGCCTTTTGTCAGTCTAATGACAGGACCCAACTGAAGAACCCAGGAGGGTAGTGGGGAAAGGACTTTTCTTCTCCTACAAGGTAGACTTCAAGTGTTCTGTGTGTAAACAGACTTAGGTCACAAGTCTCTTGGGAGTGTTGTCAAAATATTGGTGGGAAAAGGTGAGAGAGAGATACCTGGAGCCTTAGGGGTTGTCCCTGCTCCTTGTTTATCCCTCTGGCCACACTGCTGTTGCCAGGCTCCTTCCAGACCAGGATGAATGGACATCATTCTCAGCATTCAGCCTTTCCTGTTTAGGTTGATGCCTCCCCAAGGAAGGTTTCAATGTGCTCCTTCCTGGCACCTCAATACTTAAACTGTGAGCTGGGCTCAGAGACAGGAAGAGCCCTGAAAACCCAGGAGCCCAGCCGCCTGGGAAGGACTCCACACACCAGAGGAAGTGAATGAGGCTGTTCATTGTCTTCTCAGCCCTGTATCCCGTTCCACGGTCTTTAATGCCCACACACCAAGAACAAAATGCACGCTTCAAGGCCTGGGACCCTCTGTCCCCCATGGCTCTTCTGCTTATTTTTATTTGGCTAGCGCTTAAAAATCAAGAGGTGAGAATGTTAGTGAAAGAGGATATATGTATACCTATGGCTGATTCATGCTGAGGTTTGACAGAAAACAACAAAATTCTGTAAAACAATTATCCTTTAATAAAAAATAATTTTCTTAAAAAAGAATGTTGGTGAAAAATCTGGCTTCTAATTCAACATGTTAAAAAAAATCTGGCTTTCCATTCACTCCTTTCCTGCAGGCTCCAGGGATTTAGCCCTTATTCTAATCCAGATGTCCCCACCTACTCTGTTGTCTGAGTTTCTTTCTCCCCAGGGATGTCACAGACCTGGACCAAAGAAATGTTCAAAGTCTATGTTCAAAATCAAATGAGGTTAGGTGCTTTAGTTTCTTTTATGATAGCTCAGTTGGTCAAGAATCTGCCTGCAATGCAGGAGATCCCGGTTTGATTCCTAGATCAGGAAAACCTGTTGGAGAAGATAGGCTACCCACTCCAGTATTCCAGCCTGGAGAATTCCACGGTCTGTACAGTCCACGGGGTCACAAAGAGTGGGACACAACTGAGTGACTTTCACTTTTATGAATAAAACAGGGCTTCTCTGGTGGCTCAGATGGTAAAGAATCTGGCTGCAATGCAAGGAGTCCGATCCCCTTTAGAAGGAAATGGCAACCCACTACCGCATCCTTGACTGGAGAATCTCATGGACAGAGGAGCCTGGGGAGCTACAGTCCATAGGATCACAAAACTATAAATTTTATTCTCTGAAGGTATCTTTGAGCTCACCGAGTAGACTCTATAAGCCAAGTTCACCTTTCTGATTTGTAAAGAAAAAACAAAAAAATTTTATGGAAGAAAGTTATCATTGAAATTAAACCATGGGAGACATGTCCAAAAAACACTGCAGACATTTAATCCCTTTGATTCTAGAGGTAGATGAATGTGTGGAGATGGCAACTAGTGGGCAACAGAACAGCATCAGAATGGGGTAATACGAACAGCATCATCATGTTAGAGGACTTCCAGCGTTCATGTTGCTGTGTTCCCCACAGAAATTGATTGCTTCTTCACGTCCTCTCCAGCATGTTTTACTATGATATAAAAACCGGGTTATGCGTATTTACTTCCCACTCCAATATTTTCACCTGGAGAATCCCATAGGCAAAGGAACCTGGCGGGCTGCAGTCCATGGCGTCACAGAGTCAGACACGACTGAGCAGTCACATGCACACATTTTTTCCGCCACACAACACCCCTGCCTTAAAGCTCTGAAGGGCACATTCGAAATTATAACCAGTCTTCTTTCTTGGACATCATCCATTGATTCTAATTTTCTCCCTTGAGGCCATCTATCCAGTAATCTTCAAATATCTAACTTTATCTTGCTTGAATCTTTCATTCTTTGGGTTTGACACGGTTTTAGAAGTTTACATATGACAGTTTTAAGTCCCTGCACCATCCATATCATTTTCTATGAAAATACTCTGCTGCTAAGTTGCTTCAGTCGTGTCCAACTCTGTGTGACCCCATAGACGGCAGCCCACCAGGCTCCCCCGTCCCTGGGATTCTCCAGGCAAGAACACTGGAGTGGGTTGCCATTTCCTTCTCCAATGCATGAAAGTGAAAAGTGAAAGTGGAGTCGCTCAGTTGTGTCCAACTCTTTGCGACCCCATGGACAGCGGCCCACCAGGCTCCTCCATCCATGGGATCTTGCAGGCAAGAGTACTGGAGTGGGGTGCCATTGCCTTCTCCATGAGGGTATTCTATTTGTCTGTAATCATCTTAAAAAGTTTGACACCTAAAACAGAGCTTCATATAGGGTTTTAGTACTATCAGCAAGGAGTATCTCTCTGCTTCTAGACATTCTACATTTTTCCAACTTTATACATGAATTGGCTTTGCAAGTCCAAAGATACAATCTTACACTTACTACTATTGAACTTCTAAGGTGAAGTTTATCATTCCTGCCTATTGAGACCTTCTTGTATTCTCATTTTGCCAACTAACAAAGTTGCTGTTCTCGCTCCTGGTTATCCACAAATATGAAGTGCCTTGTTTGCTACTTGGGCCACAGGCAGTGAGTGACATTATCTTTCATTCCAGAAGGTGGCACTCGCAAGCCCTACATTCTACCAAGAACTTCATAATTGCTACTCTCAATCTGTACTGTAGGTAGTTGGGGTGTCACAATTCAGAAAAAACCCCAAGTCTCATTGCTCTCTCCTAATCCTCACATACACACCTCTACAGGGAAAGTTAAATCCTGTCTCCAGCTCCTCCTGGTCTTTCTCATAGAGGGTCACTGTGAGAACATACGCTACCCAGCCTCTTCTGAAGCTGTCCCGAATCCCAGATCTACACTTGCCTAGGTTCCTTAGCATTTCTGTGCCTCTTTTTCCCAATCTGTGAAATGGGGATAGTAGTAATATACAGTAACTTTATGAATGATAGTAATTATTCAACAAGCCCCTGGGAAATTCCCTGGCGGTCCAGTGGTTAGGGCTCAGGCTTTCACTGCCATGGGCCAAGGGTTCAATCCCTGGTTGGGGAACTAAGATTCCCCAAGCTCCAGTGTGGCCAGAAGAAAAAAATTATAAATTCCTTTTCTTAGAAAAGTCCCATTTCATACTAGATTTTTACAGCTAGTACCAAGAAAGGGACAATAAATTGCAAGCGTCACAAAACTAGAGATTTTTAAAGTGCAAGTTGTATTCTCTTCATTTATCTCCTTTACTGATCTATCCCATGCCCCAGCTTGCAGAAATGGACCGATCCATTTCCCACTTTCCCCATCCCCACCTTGATCTGCAAATCCTATTAACACAGGGACAACAAACATCCTCAGTGTTCAATCATTTTATCTCTAATGAGGTTGGGTCCATGTTTAAAACACTAATCTCTACAGAATCACCCTGTTCTCCAACCCCAAGTCTCCTTTTAATATAGATTATATTCATTTAACACAGATTATATTCATTCACATTACCACTCAAGTACAGTCTAATGGTAAGTTAAAGTAAAAATGAAGTGGCTCAGTCGTGTCTGACTCTCTGCAACCCCATGGACTGTAGCCTGCCAGGCTCCTCCATCCATGGGATTTTCCAAGTTAGAATACTGGAGTGGGTTGCCATTTCCTTTTCCAATGTAAGTTAACCAGAAAGCTGACCACCAGATTCTGTAGAAGGATATCCCTGATCTCTTAAATAAAAGACTACAGGGAAGATGAGTGAATGGCGAAGTCACTCTGGGAGTTCCGATTCTTTAAAGCTAGAACTTCAGGAGTTAAACAAAATCAATGTGAAAAATAAACATTTATTACAAAAATTAGTTTTGACGTTCTGAAATGAAAGCAGACGAGGTGTTTTCCGACTCAAAGGGGCTGTTGTTAGCGGGAGATGTCAATTCCACTGCCTCGTCCTCCTCACAAGCGACCTGGGGAGCGAGGAGCCACTGCTCCCGACTTGCCAGAGCAACGACTCACCTCGGCCTCCCTGTGCCCTTTACTCCCCTTGCTCCTTCCCACCCTGTCTTCCCACCAGGAAACAGAAACATACTTTGAAATTTTCATTCTTACTGAACCATTTCACAATCTCTGCTTTTACTGCCTAATTAGATTTTATTTCCATCTGGAAAGCTTATTTTTTACTGGTGTGTGACAATATGATTTGCTTTCAGTTTTTCCTTTGGACCCTGGATGAAAAGAAAATTTAGTTCTGGGAGGGACTGTCCAGATAAGGGTACAGAATATGGTGACATGGTGCACAGTATCCTCCACAAAATTAGCAAAATCAGTCCTAGAAGATCCCTTATTTGCCCTCTTGCTAGTTAATAAATAGACTACTGGGGTAAAGGGAGAAACAGATTCAAGGGCAAAGAAGGGTCCAGATGGGATGAAGCAGGGACAGGCATGTCTATCCCACTCACTCCTGCTCTCACTTACGCCTACCCTCTAAACAAAGTAGTACTACTTGACTACTAAAGGTGGTTCTCTAAAGGATTTGAGAAATCCTGCCTCAGGCTCTGGAGCAGCTTTTCCTGTAGCCTCTGGGAAGGGTACTAGTGCATCTGGGTGGGCAGAGGTGGGAGGGTGGGCTTCTTGCACTGGGTGAGTCAGATCACAGAGAACCTGGAGCACAGTGTCACTTCAGCCAGGTGCTCTCCTCCCACACCAAGAGGACTCTGGAACGCTTGATTTCAGCATAGAGCTGAGACCACAAACACACACACTCACATGCTCAGCAGAACTGACTGCTACACAAATTTCTGTAACCCTGCAGACATATCTTAAAAGGGCGGGTCGAGTTGTTCCAACCAAGAGAAGGGTGATAGCTTGAGCTATCCACTCCAGCTTTCTTTTCTGCAGATCAGCGTCTTGTTTTCCCTACAGACACAGTTGCCAGTCTGCTTGTGTCCAGGAAGAGGATGGTGCAGGAGGATCCCAGTGGCACTTCCCTTGGCAGACAGAAGAAAGTGGCCTGCAGAGGTGGCAGAGACTCGACACCGTCTCCAAACAACCACCCCAGCTGCTCCAGTCTCCAGGCCCCACTCAAGAATAGCTGCACAGCAGGAAGGAGTCAAGAAGCCAGGCTCCAGATTCCTGTCTGAGAACCACTGCACGCAGGGGCAGTGAGTGCCCCACTGCTCTCGTGGTCTACTTGTGGCCAGCAGGCATCAGTCAGGACTTCTCTGATTCCTTGCAGGGCTGGGACAAGAAGGCTTTAAACAAGTCCCAGGCCACTCAGCAGTGGTGGGAAAGGAAGGGAGGCAGGAAGGTGCACACGGCTGAAATTATCACAAAACACAACCTAAGATAAAAGTGGGGGCCCCTGGGGGGGGGCTCGAAGACAAATAAGGCATCCTGTGAAATTACAGACATCAGGGGCCAGAGTCTGGTAGCACCTGAGTAAGGCAAGCACTGGAGAGAAGCCGGACCAGGGTCACACCAAGAATGACGAGGTCTGTCTGAACTCCCCCTGGAGAAATCAAACATCCAAGTCAGCTCTCGTCAGCCTTCTCTAGCTGCTAGATAATCCCCAGAATACAGGTGAACACGGGCTGGAAACCCCCGCCTCCAGCCAGGGGGCCCTCCCCATCCCAGGGCAGGCATACTCACTTCACTTCGAGCACTGGGCTGGCTGTAAATTACCTTCTTACTGGAGGTCCTAAAGACAAGCCAGAAGATGGAGACACTCAGCCCCCGAGGCCCTCTCCTTAACCTCCGCTCATTAACGTTAGAGGCCAGGACTGAGAACTCCACGGGTGCACGGAGCTCTCGGTAGGGAGGTTTGGGTGGAGGGAGAAAGGACAAGCACAGGACCGTAGTGGACAATGATAGGAATCCAGATGTTCTCCCTACCAGGCTGGGTGCCTCCCCCTCCAACCTCTTCCCCTGGGCACATCTCAGCTTCAAACCATACACAAACACGTTCTCAACCTCAGAGGATCCCTAGACGGCAGCTCACTCACCCTTTCTTTGCTCCTGAAAGACAAGAAATGGGACCATGAGTGTCAGCAGAGTAGAAGACAGCATAGCACAGGAAGATGGGGACCCCGGTCTGTGGCCCTGAGACCCGGGTGACCCATGCTTCCCGAGAGGTAACCCAGCACACAAAGGCTCAGCACCAGGTTGGCACTCAGGTGGCACTCAAGAATCAGGCCCTGAAGCAGGGAGGATCCACCTTTGAGGGCCAATACTCACTGTCAAAGTAGCCTCGGCTATAGGCGAACCAGATGCCAAAAATCAAGGCTCCCAGGAGAATGAGTGTTACGAAGACGGCTGCCACAATGCCCCCGACATTGAGCTCCACTATGGGACACAAATGAGAGGGCAGGCACCTGAATACGCCTTCACGGCACTGACAGCACCACCAAAGCCAGGATGGGAAGCAGACCCCAATCCGCACCCCAGGTCTGAACGCAAGCCTCCGCCACAGCCTCACTCACCAGCATCCATGTGCACGGTGTCTGACTTCACGGGGGACTGATAGCCATTCTGTGCCTCACAGGTGAAATCTCCAGTATCAGAGGCCGACACGGGATCAAAGATCTAGAGGGCAGGATTTGAACTGGCTTCCTGCTTGGAGAAGCCACTTACCTCTCTTTTATGTCTCCTGACCCTCATGCCAAAGTTACCTTGCTGCTTGCTTTTTCCCCACCTTCAGAGCTTCTATAACCCTGCACCCCATCATACACACCTTTTACCCCAACCCCGCCTGCACTGCCTGCGATGCAGGAGACCAGGGTTTGATCCCTGGGTCGGGAAGATCCCCTGGAGAGGGAAATGGCAATCCACTCCAGTATTCTTGCCTGGAGAATTCCATGGACAAAGGAGCCTGGCAGGCTACAGTCCATGGGGTGGCAAGAGTCGGACATGACTGAGCAACTAACACACACACACATCCGTACCAACTCCCCTGTCTTGTGGTTCAGGGTATAGGAAGAGTTGCTGAAGGCACGGTTGCTCTTGGGTTCCACAGGCATCTCTACCCCATCCTTGAACCACTTGTATTCAGATGGCGGGGAACCATCTTTCTCTGAGCAGGTCAGCACGGCTCGGGTTCCAATGGTAACAGAAGAGGGGACGTTGATCGTAGGCTTGGATGGAGGCACTGGGGAGGGAAAGAAGGTACTGGTCACAAGGGTGGGAGGGCTGCCTGCAGGCACAGTAGCATGACACCCCCATCCATCAGCTCTAGCCTTCCGCCCTTACTGTGCCCTTAGTTTCCCCCTAATCACTCTCTGGGTAGCACCAGGACTCTGAATACCCTCCTCCCTGCCCCACCTGCAACCTGCCATGAGCATCCTCACTATCAGTGAGCTCTGAAGCTTAGCAGAGCCTGTTAAGGGTTTAGGGCAGCAACCGACTGCAAACCCACACAGAAGACCTGCGGCACATACCGAGCACGATGAGCTGGACGGTGACCTCCCCATAGGTGTTGCCACCCTCATCAGAGACCATACAAGTATACATCCCCGTGTCTTTCCGGGTCACAGAATGGAAGGTGATGCCACTATCCGAGAAGGTGACTCGGTTCTCATAGGAAGCTGCCAGGAGAGAGGAAGCCGGGGCAGAGTGAGCTGGAGAGCTGAGAGAAGCTGATGATGGTAGCATCCAAGGCACAGGGGCTCTCTTCTTCCCACCATCAAGGGCAATGGGAAGGCCCTGGCGACTTGAGCCCCAAGGTGTGCCCCTCCCCTGGAATCCGAGCACAATCAATCCCTCTACAAGTAGGCATCAGCAAGGAGATGGAGTGACTCACCTGTGATTTTGTTGTTATAGCAAACGAGACCTCTGATATCACCATGGGTAAACTTCCACTCCACACGGGGTGAGGAGAAGCCCGAGTAGGAGCAGGACAGCTTGGCAGCTGCAGGCAGAATCCAGGTGAGTTGGAGGAAGGAGCAGTAGTAAATGGACCCAAAGCGCCACGTGGGTTGGATGTTCCCCAGAGGTCTGCCCCTGCTCACCTCCCTCTCACCCCAGGCCCCTCCACCCCCCACAGCCCCTCTCAACTCACGGTTATTCTCAGGAACTCTGACCACTGGTTCATAGGTGTGCACCGCACCCCTGCCCAATGCCAGGAAGCCTGAGAAGAAGAGAGGCAGGCCCATCAGGAGTGGACAGAGAAATGCCATGGGGAGGGAAGAGCAGTCCCAGCTGACGGAGCATCTCAAGCCGGAACCCTCTGTGCTGAGATCTCAAGATCAAGGGATTCAAGAGATCCAAACTCCTCTCAGATTCCACACCCTCTCACCATCTTCTTCAAATGTTTTTTGCTAAACTGCAGGCTAATACTTTTTTTTTTTGACAGGAAATAGCATTTATTGGTGAGCATGATTAAGGAGGGGACAGCGTTGATGCTCATGAGTGCAGGGCCCGCCATTTGTCCAGGGGACCACGATTAGGGATGTATTTGACCCCACAGCCATCTGGGATGAGTTGCTTTTCTGCCACCATGTTCTCAAATTCATCCGCGTTGAATTTGGTAAATTCCTACTTCTTAGAAATGTGGATCTTCTGGCAGCCAGGGAACTTGATCTTGGCCCGGCGGAGGGCTTCAATCACATGTTCCTTGTTCTGCAGCTTGGTGCGGATGGACATTATGACCTGGCCAATGTGGACCCTGGCCACTGCGCCCTGGGGCTTTCCAAAGGCACCGCGCATACCTGTCTGGAGTCTAGATTGGGAAACAGCAGGCCAGTCATGAATGCCCACTAGGAAGAGTTGTCTCCAAGGTCCCTTAGGGCAACCTGTACAGGCAACAGTTTGCATACACTACCAAGGAGGCCAATACTTGTTTAATCAATGGAAATAAAACATTTATTTCTAAGGCAATGTCCTTCATTAAAAAAAAAAAATTCCCTCTGTGACTACCAATAATCTAATTAGTTCCTACCAGTCCAGGAACAGTTTCCCAAATGACATTTCATGGTTCAGAGAAAGCTTCTCAGCAATAATTGTTGTCACTTGTCAGACAATCCTGGCAGGAAGCCAGAAAGCTGGAGGCAAAGGAGGGAAGGGAAGGAAGGAACAGTAACAGGGTAATAATACTCGGCATTTTGAGGGCATTGTGTTCTTTTTAAGGTGTTTTCACATACATTACTTCACTTGATCCTGGAAACAAGCATGACAGCTCAGCAGGACAAGTACTGTCATCCCAGTTCTACATGAGGAACTAAAGTAAAGAAACACATCTAAGACCACACAGCTGGTTCTGGACCAGAAGTGGGCTCAGATCACCTCCATAGAATCTCAGTCAGTGGGTTGGGAAGATCCCCTGGAGAAGGAAATGGCAACCCACTCCAGTATTATTCCTTGGAAAATCCCACGGTCAGAGGACCCTGGTGGTCTACAGTCCGTAGGGTTGCAAAATCGGGCACACCTGCGCAACTTCACTTTCACTTCTGCCCAAAGGGAAAGGGAAAGAAAAGGTGGTGTGTGTGGTGGGGTTGAGAGAGGAGGTGAGAGACAGGCTAATTAAATAACACGGTGGGAGAGAGGCAGCAGGTTCACAGGAGGGGCCGGCACTCCAGAACAAGTGCCAGCACAGGTCTCTGGTTTACCAACCTGCACTTGCAGAGTTACTCAACTCTGCTTTCCAAGCCCAAACTGATGAAGGATGCTTTAGTCAAAATCCTGTCTTTCTTAGATAAATGCAAGCACATCTGTTCAATGCAAGTATATTTTTCCTTTATTAAATTACTCATATAACTGAGTGTGCAAAAGTAGGAAATCAAGAGATACCTGGAGTAACAGGCAAGTTTGCCTTGGAATACAAAACAAAGCAGGGCAAAGGCTAATAGAGTTTTGCCAAGAGAACACACTGGTTGTAGCAAACACCCTCTTCCAACAACACAAGAGAGGACTCTACACATGGATATCACCAGATGGTCAATATTGAAATCAGATTGATCATATTTTTTGCAGCCAAGGATGGAGAAGCTCTATACAGTCAGCAAAAACAAGGTTGGGAGTTGACTGTGGCTCATATCATGAACTCCTTACTGCCAAATTCAGACTTAAATTGAAGAAAGTAGGGAAAGCCACTAGACTATTCAGGTATGACCTAAATCAAATTCCTTCTGATTATACAGTGAAAATGAGAAATAGATTCAAAAGATTAGATCTGATAGACAGAGTGCCTGAAGAGCTATGGATGGAGGTTCNATTCCAGTTGAGCTATTTCAAATCCTGAAAGATGATGCTGTGAAAGTGCTGCACTCAATATGCCAGCAAGTTTGGAAAACTCAGCAGCAGCCACAGAACTAGAAAAGGTCAGTTTTCATCTCAATCCCAAAGAAGGGCAATGCCAAAGTATGTTCAAACTACTGCACAAGTACACTCATCTCACACATTAGTAAAGTAATGCTCAAAATTCTCCAAGCCAGGCTTCAACAGTACATGAACCGTGAACTTCCAGATGTTCAAGCTGGATTTAGAAAAGGTAGAGGAACCAAAGATCAAATTGCCAAAATCCGCTGGATCATCAAAAAAGCAAGAAAGTTCCAGAAAAACATCTATTTCTGCTTTATTGACTATGCCAAAGCCTTTGACTGTGTGGATCACAATAAACTGGAAAATTCTTAAAGAGATGGGACTACCAGACCACCTGACCTACCTCCTGAGAAATCTGTATGCAGGTCAGGAAGCAACAGCTAGATCCGGACATGAACAACAGACTGGTTCCATTTCGGGAAAGGAGTACTTCAAGGCTGTATATTGTCACCCTGCTTATTTAGCTTATATGCAGAGTAGATCACAAGAAATGCCAGGCTGGTTGAAGCACAGCTGAAATCAAGATTGCTGGGAGAAATATCAATAACCTCAGATACGCAGATGACACCGCCTTTACAGCAGAAAGCAAAGAAGAAGGCTTAAAACGCAACATTCAGAAAACAGATCATGGCATCTGGTCCCATCACCTCATGGCAAATAGATGGGGACACAGTGGAAACAGTGAGAGATTTTATTTTGGGGGGCTCCAAAGTCACTGCAGATGGTGACTGCAGCCATGGAATTAAAAGACATTTGCTCCTTGGAAGAAAAGCTAGGACCAACCTAGATAGCTTATTAAAAAACAGACATTACTTTGCCAACAAAAGTCCGTCTAGTCAAACCTATGGTTTTTCCAGTAGTCATGTATGGATGTGAGAGTTGGGTCTTAAAAGAAAGCTGAATGCTTGAAGAATTGATTCTTTTGAACTGTGGTGTTGGAGAAGACTCTTGAGAATCCCTTGGACTGCAAGGGGATCAAACCAGCAAATACTAGAGGAATCAGTCCTGAATATTCATTGGAAGGACTGATGCTGAAGCTGAAACTCCAATACTTAGGCCACTTGATGCAAAGAGCTGACTCATTGGAAAAGACCCTGATGCTGGGAAAGATTGAAGGCAGGTGGAGAAGGGGACGAGCGAGGAGGAGATGATTGGATGGCATCACCGAATCAATGGACATGGGTTTGGGTGGACTCCGGGAGTTGGTAATGGACAGGGAGGCCTGGTATGCTATGAACCGGAGACCTGGTTCATAGGGTTGCAAAGAGTCGGACACAACTGAGTGACTGAACTGTACTGAATATAGTCTCTTGACCCCTGAGGCTCCCTTTTCTCATCTGAAACACGACCGGTTTAAACTAGATATTCTCTGAAAGCCTCTAGGTTCTTTTTCTTGTTTCTTTCTCTTTCTTTATAATAAATTTATTTATATTTGGTTGTGCTGGGTCTTTGTTGCTGCATACGGATTTTTCTAATTGCTGTGAGTTGGGGCTGCCCTTCATTGTGCAGCACACAGGTTCTGGTTGCAGTGGCTTCTCCTGACATGCAGCGCAGGCTCAGCAGCTGGGGCACGTGGGCTCGGTTGCTCCACCACATTTGGAATCTTTCCAGATAAGGGGTCAAATCCACCTCCCCTCTCTTGCTAGGAGAATTCTTATCCACTGTACCACCAAGGAAGTCCCTCTTTCTTTCTTCCTTTCTTTTCTGGCTTAAATATTTAGAGGATTTTTTTACATAATTTATTTCAATTTGATACAACAACACTGAATTAGCCAAGCTAAGTATTCTCTCTCCCATTTTATAGATCAAAAAATTGAATGTCTAAAAGGTTAAGTGGAAGATCCCAGTTTTCATAGCTAGGAAATGACAGAGCTGTGATGAGCATACAGGTTACTCCTATCCCTGCTTTCCTCCCTTATCATACCATACTTTTATACATCATGCTGCTTTTCAGCAGCTGGTTCAATGGAGGCAGTGCTTCCCAGGTAGCTCAGGGGTAAAGAATATGCCTGCCAATGCAGAAGATACAGGTTCGATCCCAGGGTCAAGAAAAGCCCCCAAGGAGGCAAATACTGGAGTGGCAACCCACTCCAGTATTCTAGCCTAGGAAATCCCATGGACAGAGGAGCCTGGAGGGCTACAGTCTGTGGGTCTCAGAGTCAGACAAGACTGAGCACACAGGCTTTAATGGGGGCAAATTGTGTACTAAAATATGATTCCTTTAAAAGTCAGGTCCATTTTATCTCTAAATTACTTCTAATCATATTATTTTGTGTCTGTATATTTGGCACTACATTTCAAAGTCAGATCTATAACCATTTGTAACAACAGACACAGAAATTAAAGCAAATAACCTTTACTAAATTGAAATCTGAGAACATAGAAGTTTTCTGATTCAGCTCTCATCAAGGATGCTGACAATGAAATGTTTTGATTTTTTTTTTTGCCGAAGTCAACTTTCTCTGCTTTGATGATAGGAATTTTGTTTTGTTTTGTTTAATATTCTTAAATTTTACAATTTGCTACCTGTGATGTGCACTGAGATACTCAAAACCAGATCTCTCTTCAGCAATGAAAGACTCGTCCTGGCTGCTGGACTACTGCCAGAAGAAAGCCTGCATCTGTCATCCCTCTCTGAGGGCAAGAACACTTGCTCGGGGCATGCCTTCTACCAGGCAGAATAGGGTCAGGGTACCAGCATCCAATGCCTGATCGAGAGCAGGGGGAGTTAGAATTATGGACTTTCACTGCTGTGGCTTGGATTCAATACATGACTGGGGAACTAAGTTCCAGCCAGTTCTGTGGCCAAAAATAGAACCAGCAAGAACTGACTTTTGGGGACTTCTCTGGTGGTCCAGTGGTTGCCTCGTCCTACCTCCCCAACTTGGGACAACAATGAAGGGCTATTCCTGCTTCAAATTTCCCTGTGCAGAAGGCTGAGGCCTTGTTGGGACTACAGTGCAGCTCAACTTCTCCCTCTGCCCAACCCCGCTTCCTTTCCATAGGTGCGGATCCCAAGAGCACTCCCTCATAAATGTCTTAGGACAGTAACTGACATCTCAGAGTCAGCTTCCCAAGAAGCCAACCTATGACACCACCCAAATAAAGAACAGCTTCTAATTAAGCTAAAAACTAGCCCTTGAAATAAAAGGCCACCTAAAAGAAGACAAATAAATAAATCACAGCATATGAATTTGATGATTATTTCTGCCTTACTTCTAACTTTAGCCAAAGTTCTTTACTGAGTCCTCTCAGATCATCAGATCTAGAACGTGTTCAGGAATGGTACCACCACATAGATTCACAAACATACTGGACAACAGCCATCTTCCCCTTCTCATGAAATCTGACTGCTATTACCGAGTCCAGGCTTCTCTTTTCTTATTTAAAATACAGGGCGCTTGGCCTCATGGCCTTCCCACCTTCCTCTGATGCAGGCACTCTGATGACTTCCCATGACCTGACTGCAATGCTCAGAGTTCTACTGTGACTGCGTATTGCACCAAGTCAAGTCCAGCCACCGGGTCCTTCCTTCCTAGTGACTGCAGGACACCCCAGTCATCCTGATCCATGGTCCCCTTCTCATTCCAGAACAAGCCTCTGGAACTAGCCTGCCTGCATTCAAATCCCATCTCTGTTACTTATAATCTGTGTGACCCGGGCAAGCCACTTTGAACCTCAGTTTACCCATTTGTACAATGGGGATAATAACAGTTTCAACATCAAAAGGCTGTTGTTGAGAGTTGAACAAATTACTACAAATATAGTGCTTATAAGAGTGTCTGACCAACAGGAAGCACCCAATAGGTATGATGCCTTATTATCATTATCAACTGCCCATAGGTCCTTCTATACACACTTCTTTTTCTGACTTCAAAATAAGGCATATAAGTAAATGTAAATACTTCTGAAAAAATGCTTATATTCCAGCCTACCAAATCATCTCTCCTCTATCACCGTGACTTAGCCTTAGAAAGACCGGCTCTTTTCTAGAACCCCCACGTCTAGACCAGCAGAGTTGAGGGAATGGATTTCCACATCCATTCTCTTCATCTATTTTATATTTTCCCTTACCAAATCACAACCTCCCTTTTGCATTTAACCTTGGACCTATACTTGGCATATTGTATGTGTATTAGTCACTCAGTCATGTCAACTCTCTGTGACCCCATGGACTATGGCCTGCCAGGCTTCTCTGTCCACGGAATTTTCCAGACAAGAATATTGGAGTTAGTAGCCATTCCCTTCTCCAGGGGATCTTCCCAACCCAGGGATCAAATCTGGGTCTCCCACATTGCAGATTCATTACCATCTGAGTGTACCTGGCACAATGTACATACATAAAAATGTCCTACTGTTGATAATTAACATGGTAAACCAAAACAGAAGAAAATTTCACCTTTTCCATTGTGATGTTTAACTTATCCTTGAGTTCACAGCAAGAGAAGTTACAGAGTCAAAGGTATCAACAGATTTTCGGTGCCTTCCTGTACAGAAAACCTTCATTTAATCTTGCACCCCTCTCTGGTTACAATTTTTTCCTCCCTTCTTCTCCAAACTTCTTAAAGAAGTAATTGCACATACTGTTTGCAACCCAATATGCGTGTTCACTGCTCAGCCTACTTCAGTACATCTTTGGCTCTCAACCTGAAATTAAAATTGCTTTTACTAAGGGCACCAATCATTGCATTCCTCAGTTTTAAGACATCCTGATTATAAGATAAAACACTGATTTAGTAAAAACTTATTGGGGGAAAATTAAATATATACAATAGACTTATGTTGGCTGTAAGTCACATCCCAATTTCTATAACATTAAAATAGTCTTAGAATTAAAATATCCAGTATTTGCTTTTTCAGTTACCTTCTGTGCTCTTGGTAAGATGTTTGATCCTGCTAACTACTCCACTTTTAAGTCATCACCATCTTTCCTTCATTCTAGTCAATCGAGCAACAAACACTGCAATGTCACCTCCCAAACCTCCCCAGATTTGGCCCCTCCACCAGTTTTTTAGTACCATCATCATCTGTTGTTTGTTGTTCAGTCACTAAGTTGCATTCTGACTCTGCAATTCCATTGACGGCAGCACGCCAGGCTTCCCTGTCCTTCACTGTCTCTTGGAGTTTGCTCAAACTCATGTCCATTGAGTTGATAATGCCATCAAATCATCTTACGCTCTGTCTCCACCTTCTCCTCCTGCCCTCAATCTTTCCCAGCATCAGGGTCTTTTCCAATGAGTCTGCTCTTCATATCAGGTGGCAAAATATTGGAGCTTCAGCTTCAGCCCCAGTCCTTCCAACGAATATTCAGGATTGATTTCCTTTAGGATTGACTGGTTTGATCTCCTTGCAATCCAAGGGCCTCTCAAGAATCTTCTCCAGCACCAGAACTCAAAATCATCACCTAGAGAATTGCATTCAGTCTTTCAGTTGTTTTCCCTGCCTTGTTTAATCTTGGCCCACTCACATCCATCCTCCACCCCACTGCTGGACAAAGAGTTAACATTTATTGAGCATGCCCTGTATGCCAGGCACTGCTATAAGCACATTACATGGACTACCATTTAATCCCTACAACAACCTTAGGAGTTGGATGATGCTGTTATTATCATCTCTTTTCTACATGGAGAAAATAAGGCCCAGAGCTACAGATTCAAACCAAAGCAGTCCAGTTCCAGAGACTGGGCTACATTATACAGCCTTCTGGAAAGTCCAGATCTCACGCTTGCTTCAAGCTTCCAGTGATTCCACATTGCCTGTAAGATAAAATCCAAATTTTTCAGCCAGGCAATAGTTCTAGCAAAACCCAACCTGGTGATAAGTTTATCATCTTCATCACCCTCTCTACTCTTGCAATTCTCCCCCCAGCAATACAAAACTACTGAAAATTCCCAGCGAAGAGTTTCACAACCTCTGCTTTTGCTCATGCTATTACGGCCATGCGAATACCCTTTCTCCTCTTTCTTCATCTGGCCAGCAGATATTCATCTACATTATTCTCTGGAAAGTGACTTACCCCACTCCCAANTCAAAATCATCACCTAGAGAATTGCATTCAGTCTTTCAGTTGTTTTCCCTGCCTTGTTTAATCTTGGCCCACTCACATCCATCCTCCACCCCACTGCTGGACAAAGAGTTAACATTTATTGAGCATGCCCTGTATGCCAGGCACTGCTATAAGCACATTACATGGACTACCATTTAATCCCTACAACAACCTTAGGAGTTGGATGATGCTGTTATTATCATCTCTTTTCTACATGGAGAAAATAAGGCCCAGAGCTACAGATTCAAACCAAAGCAGTCCAGTTCCAGAGACTGGGCTACATTATACAGCCTTCTGGAAAGTCCAGATCTCACGCTTGCTTCAAGCTTCCAGTGATTCCACATTGCCTGTAAGATAAAATCCAAATTTTTCAGCCAGGCAATAGTTCTAGCAAAACCCAACCTGGTGATAAGTTTATCATCTTCATCACCCTCTCTACTCTTGCAATTCTCCCCCCAGCAATACAAAACTACTGAAAATTCCCAGCGAAGAGTTTCACAACCTCTGCTTTTGCTCATGCTATTACGGCCATGCGAATACCCTTTCTCCTCTTTCTTCATCTGGCCAGCAGATATTCATCTACATTATTCTCTGGAAAGTGACTTACCCCACTCCCAATCCTCCCTCCGTCTCCTTCCTAGGCTTCCACTGCACCATGCAAAACACTGTCAAAGCACTTCCCATATTATAAGGACATCATCTATGTGCCTGTAGGTCTCCCCTATCAGGCAGTAAACTCCCAAAGAAGCAGGAACTATATGTTAATCTATCATTCTTTCTCATCACTTAGCGTAAGTACAAATTGGTACAAACTGACACTGAACAACACAGAACCTTAACAAATCAGGCCAGAGCAAATCATTCACTATAACATCTACTTGTTAAGATAAGACCATTTTTCAAATTGACAGATGAGACACCCTTCCCCCCCCCCCCCAAAAAAAACTTGATTCAAAACACTAGCTTTAAAGCTGTAGGTATCTGCCTGCACAATGGTAGAGGCTGGTTTCACGCATGCAGAAGTGTGCAGAGCCAACAGTGGCAGAAGTGCCAGAAGGTTTTCTAAAGCCAGGTCTAAAATGTGGGGAAATGGACAAAAGATGCGAATCCATTTAAACACCCCCAGCTCTTCAAGGAAAACTCAGCTGCTGCCGCAGCAGAGCCTGGAGTTACCTGCCCCTGCTCCCTGACTCTGTTTGGTCTCGCCAAGTCTCTCCAAGGAACTAGCCTGCAGGAAGCTCCACAGCCACAGTCATGGCTTTGAAGATGCAGAAAGACTCCTGTGGAGCCAGAGCTGACAAATTCACAGGATTCGAATCGCCCTCACCAGCTGCAAAGTGAAATCTTTGGAGAGGTATGTGCTGACCTGATCAGAGGCCCAAAGGGAGAGAATCTCAAAGCGTAAGGACGGGTTCGGAGGCCTACCCAAACCCTGAGAATAACTACAAGGAAAACTCCTTGTGGTCAAAGTTTTACTATTTGAGACTGATTCCAGATGAGGAGCCATACGCAACTCAACGACCTGCACAGTCCTGAGATTCCCAAGCAGATCTCTTCCATCAGTACGGAGCTAAAAGTCAAGGTTGAAGTCACATTGCAGAAGCTTAAGTTAACATTTTCCTAAATATTGATAACCAGTTGTTAAACAAAAAAAACCCTATTTCTTTCATGATCACAAGAGCAACCCAAGTAAGCCCAAGCCCAAGTCACCTGAGGAGACACCTGGCTAGATCATTGCTCTTTCTGCCAAATCTTCAAAATGGTTTCTGGTGTTTAAGGATTGAATTGTATTCCCTCAAAATTCATATATGAAAGCCCTAACTTCAGAAAGCAACTGTATTTGGAGACAAGCCCTTTAAGGATGATATAATTGTTAAAATGAGGCCCTTCGGACATGCACATGCCCCAATCCAATCTGACTGGTGGTGTTCTACCAAGAGACACCAAGAGTGCTCATGCCATAGAGGGAATGGCCAGGCGAAGAGGCAGCAAGAGGGTGGCCACTGTAAGTCAAAGAGAGGTTTCAGAGGAAACCATCCCTACCAGCACCGTGATCTTCGACTTCTGGGCTCCAGAACTGTGAGAAAATAAATTAGTGTTGTTCACGCTACCTAGTCTTTGGTATTTTGTTATGGCATCCCAAGCAGACCAATACAGAGATTCAAACTGGACATCAGCAACGGGCATTCAGCGGTTGAATCCCCAGTCGCTATGGCCTTGCCTCAAGTATGCATGATGATGTGAACAGTGAAGAATCACATGCTGCACAGCAGAGGAAACCACCAACGAAATGGGAAGGTGGGTCTCGCCCGCAGTGTAAGACTCACGCTTCCAAGACAGGAGGTAAGGGTTTGATCCCTGGTCCAGGAACTAAGATCTCACATACCACAGAGCACGCCCAAATACATAAATAAAATTTAATTTTGTTTAAAAAAAAATGCTAAAAACGCAACCTAGAGAATGGGATAAAATATTTGCAACTCAACTGATAAGGGATTAATATCTAAAATGTATAAAGAATTCATACAAATCATAGTTAAAAAACCCAAACAAACCACACTTAACCAATCTATTTTAAAAACTGTCAGAGGATCTGCATAGACATTTTTCCAAGGAAGACAGACATACAGACAGCCAACAGGTACATGAAAAGATGCTCAACATCATCAATTATCAGGGAATGTAAATAAGAAACCATAATGAGACAACACCTCACACTTGTTAGAATGGCCATTATCAAAAAAGACAATAGGAGATTTACTGGTAGTCCAGTAGTTAGAGATCTTTGTTTCCACTGCATGGGGCATGGGTTTGATTCCTGATCAAAGAACTAAGATCCCACAAGCTGCACCAGCAAGCTCCCCAACTCCAGAAAAGACAAGAAACAGCGAATGCTGGTGAAGACATGGAGAAAAGGGAACCCTCATGCAAACTTCATGTTGGTGGGACTGTAAATTGATACAGACACTATAGAAAACAGTATGGGGTTCTTCAAAAAGTTAAATGTAGAAGTATCATATGATCTGGGGCTCTCTCTCTACCCAGGTGGCAAAGAAGAATCTGCCTGCAGGAGACGCAGGAGAAGCAAGAGACGCAGCTTTGACCCCTGGGTTGGGAAGATCCCCTGGAGTAGGAAACGGCAACCCACTCCAGTTGTTCTTGCTTAAGAATCCATGGACAGAGGAGCCTGATAGGCTACAGTCCATGGGGTCACAAGAATCAGGCATGACTTAGTGACTAACAACAAAGTTAAGGAGAAAACAAGATGCCAGTTACCTTCCTGACAGTTGTTTTCCTCTCAGTCTCTGCCCCCAATTCCTGCCTAGTCCTACAAAGACTCAAAGGCTAAGGATCCCTTACCCTCCACGCAACTCTGAGCTGGAATCCAGGCTCCCGCACTCACAGACCTCGTCTGAGTCTCAGTGGCACGTGCTTCCAGTACAGACATCCCCTTTTCCCCTTCACACTGGGGCCAACAGAGTTAGCCGAGGCTTGAGCGCACACATAATACACAATGGAATATCACTGAGTCATTAAAAAGAATGAAATCTTGCCGTTTGTGACAACAGGGATGGACTTCAAGGGCATTATGTGAAGTGGATGAAGTCAATCAGAGAAAGTCCAAATACCATATGATGTTACTTATATATGGGATCAGAAACCAAAAAAACTCCAAGCTTACAGACACAGAAAACAGACTGGGTGCCTGCCAGAGGCAAGGAGAGGGTGGGGGGTGAAAACGAGTGAAGAGGAACAAAAGGTACTAACTTCCAGTTAGAAAATAACTAAGCCATGGGGATACGATGCACAACACAGTAACTATAGTGAACAATGCTGTACTGTATATTCAGAAGTTGCTAAAAAGAATTCTATCACAAGGAAAAAAAAGTCCATAACCATATATGATGGCAGATGTACATTTATTGTGGTGATCATTCTTCAATAAATATAATTGTTAAATTATTATTTTCTATATCTGAAACTAAAAGGTTGTATGCAAAATATACCTCCGTAAAATAATTTTTTTAAAAAACCAACAGAAATTTTTTTTGGGGGGGAAGGGACCCTGGGGACCCTCTATCCCATCCTTTTCTAAATATCTAATTTTATTGACTATTGACTGTGCTGGGTCTTCACTGCTGCACAAGCTGTTTTCTAGTCTTGGTGGGCAGGGGCCACTTTGCGGAGTGCAGGCTCGAGGGTTCGGGCTCAGCAGCTGTGGCCCTTGGGCTTAGCTGCCCCACGGCATGTAGGCTCTTCCCAGACCAGAGGTCAAAGCTGGGTCTCCGGCACTGCCAGGTGGATTCTTTACTACTGAGTCACCAGGAAGCCCAACAAAACTAAACAAGACCTCCGCAAGGTTTGTCCTCTGAAAGCTTCAATTAATTATATCCAAATTCTAGACACATGTTACTGAGCATGACCAAATAAATTAAAAATAGCATGAATAATAATATAATAGCAGCTAATATTTCTTGAGTACTATGTACCAGGTACTCTTCTGAGCCCTTTACAGGTTCCATTTAATCCTTGTAACAATGCTATGAAAGAAATTTTATTATTGCTCCCACCTTACACATGCATTAACTGGAGCATAGAAATAAGTAATTTGCTCAAGGTCTCAAAGCTAGGAGGAGGTAGAACTAGGATTCTAACCAGGTAACCTGGCTCCAGGGTACAATAAATTATACAACTAAGTAAAAATAAAAACAAACAAATAAAACTAACCATATTGCCATGCCAAAAGTTAAGGTAGATCAATTTATTCAGAAAAATAATCCTAGTATACACATAAAGGTATCTCTAAGAATAGGCTCCAAATCCTTGACAGTGCATATTATCTGAGAGGTGAGAATACAGGCAACTTTTCTAGGTTTCCATGTTTTCTACATTTGTGTAATGGCCAAGTATGTATTACATATTTTAAGTTAAAGAAAAAAGAGTGGGAAATGGGAGTTGAAAAGGAAAGGAAAAAAAAAAAAAAAACACCAGATCACAAGAAGCAAAGGAAAATAAAACATAGCCAGAACAGGGAGGCAAAAGCAAAGGCAAAAACAAAGGAAGAATGATCAAGAGTAACAAGAACACACCAGGAAGCACAGGATAATGAAATAAAGCTTTGAAGGTGAAATGAAGTAACAGATGAGTAAGAAGCAGGAGATTACACTCAAGATCCTGTATACGAGTCTGATAAATTTCAAGGATAGAAAAAAGGTAGGAAGAAATGTGAGCACCTGCATTGGATTGTCTCATTAAAAATGTTTCGAGGAGAAAGAAAACAACCCTGAGAGGCAAGCATTACTGTCATCATCTCACTTTATAGATGAGAATACCGAGGCTTTTTCATAGTTGCCCCAAATCCCTCAGCTGCAAACGAGGTGGGAATCTTGACCCAAGTCTGCCTGATTCTGAGTCTCCAAAACTACTGTACTACAGTGTCTCCAGCAGAGAAGCCAGGAAACACCATGCATCCTTCAAGATTCTGGGCCAGTGTCCCTTAATCCATTATACCTTTCCCCAGTCAAAATTAATCTCACTCCAACTTCTAGGAACATAACCTAAGAAAATAATCAAAGGAAAGCTTAAAGATACATATTCAAGGACAATTTAATGTTATACAGCAAAGAAAAAAAAATGCTCAGCAAAAAGTGAACAATTAAGTAAATTACAGTATAATACTATAGAATGGATTTTATTTAAAGCATTGTTTGCTAAAAAAAAAAAAAGGAAGGAAGAAAAAGTACATATATGGTCATGGTTTGCAATAACACATGACCATCACTGAACGCAGAGAACATTTATGCTCCTGTCCTGTCATGGAGGTAGTCACCCATTTCATTTAAAACTCATATTCAGTCATTAATAATCTAAATGAGAAGGGCTCTATAACACAGTTTTCTTTTTTCCTACTGGAATTCCTACCTAATCTGACAAACTGGCCATAGCTCAAAGTAGTTTAGTACACAACTTGGCTTAAACACTGGTATGTATGGATTTCTGTTGAGCTGGTGTGACCTAAATGAATATCTGCCCACAGGGCCAAGGCTTAGGGAAAAGTCAATGGCATCAAACAGCCATTTCATTTTTTTCCAATATATTTTGCACAGGTCAGCTATACCACATATTCATCAGAGGAAAGATTAGAATAAAACCAGCAATCAGTGTTATCTCTAGAGAACAGGATGGCATGCGAGTTTATTTTCTCTATATCCCTGTTCTCCAATTTTCTGCATTGAATATCTATCATTTCTTAGTAAAGAATTTATCATTTTAAAAAGTAACTTTTTCTCTATGTTCCCCAACATTCTGTACTTCGACGACAGCCCCTGACGCATGGTGCTCTGTATTCCACTTAGTAAATACATGTCTATAGTTCCTTAGAAACAGAAAATGAGATACATTTGTATCCTCCCTGTTCTTAGAGCTGTGCTTTGCCACCAAAGCAGTGCTGTGTTAATAAGGTGGTCACAGAAGGTGGAGGCATCCAGATATCTGACAGAACCCACCAACCTGTCCCTGTAAACGTAGGTCAGACCCACAACAGAAAAGCTACTTCCTCCTACTGCTTTATTAAGAAAATTTTGGTTTCACTCTGCAATAATTAATAATTAGAATTTTCCTTAAGGTGTTTTCATGCAATGAGTTTGTTTTGATCCATTTAAAGACAAACAAACAAAGGAAGGAAGGAAAAGGAGGGAAGCCAGGAAGCCAGCCAGCCAGCCTCTGGTTTTCTCTAAGAATTCATCCAAACTTCCCCTCTAGGCAGAAGAACCTCACAGGACCCACCAGCCTCAGAATAAGCCAAAGCCTAGGAAAGCCCCCAGATACAGCGTGCTCACAGTTTACCTAACGTCAGCTGTTGGCTAATGGTTACAAATACCTGACTGCCCTCAGAGTTTCTTAATAGCAGAGGTTATTCATTTTTTAATCCCTAATCTCAGCACAGTGCTCAGAACATAGTAAACACCAATGCTTGTTGGATTAACAATTGAATCTGACATCACAGTGCAATTAGAACCTGGACCCAGGGCTTCCACCCCCGGTTCGCTCTTTCCTTCCCAGCACTCACCCTGTAGAGGCTGAACTCACTCCTGGGGGTTGAGGTGGGACAGATAAGGAACGCGTGGGCAAGAGGAAGACTGTGTGAGCCAAAGACTGGCTGGGCTAAGTCTAAACAGTCAGGCTTGGCTGTACTTTCAGTGATGTGGGTCAACTGACACGGCCCTCTGAGTACAGCAGAAAGTGGTGATGGCTCTGTAGGCCAGGAGAGCTTTCACTCCACTGCTCCCTCCAACCCTCTCTCAGCAGAATTTCCAGTTCTACCAGCTCAGCTCTCCTCCCCCACCCACCTACTCATTACAGAGCAGGCTGTGCCTGCCTACCCAGGGCTCACTCCAAGGGCCTGGCATCAGACTTCTGGCCAGCCAGCTGCTTCCTGCCATCTGACCCCCACACTGTAAAACAAATGACACCAGGCGGACTTTAGACAGAAACCCGGCTTATCAGGGAGTCCCAGGCAGATGAACTCTGAGTTTTCGATGCCTGGAAAACCCCAGTGTGTATCCACTCACTTTACTTCTCACAACTCTCTGACAACACTGAAACCTCTTCCACAGTTACATTTGACAAGTGGCCATCCAGCTCTTTCCTGAACCTCTAGAGAGGAAGCTGGCCTGAGTTTAGAGATCCCCAAGGTCTCCCCTCAATGCTAACAGAAGTGAAAAACAAGCCCAATTTTTTTCCTAATCTTTCACATAAAATGTACATAGCTTTTAGATCTGTCCTTGAGCAGGAGTGTCAGCTCTTCTGAATCCACAGAATAGATACCCCTTAACCCAGAGGACGTGGGGAGAAGGTGGGGAGAGGGGTGGAATATTCTAACAGCCAAGGCCACACCAACAATATAAAAAGAAATAAACAAGATATAGGATGGAATAGAAAGTATAGAGGGTGCCTCCTTTTGTGTAAGGAAAGGGAAAAGAAGCAATATATATTTATATATACTCATATCTGTATAATAAACCACTGGAAAAATACACAGGAAACTAGGGGAGGTGTGAACCAGGTGGGAGTGATAACCCCACTCATTTAATATTATTTTGATTCTCGAACCATGTTAATGTATTGACCTCTTCTAAACAGACAAGCATTGTTGTTTGTTTTTTTAATTACAGCAGTTCCACCCCAAGCCAAAACTTGGCTGGAGATGCCAGGCAAGCCCAGATCACAGGAAACTGAAGAGAAATGTCAAAAGGTGAAAGTGCTCTGGAGTAAGGAGAGAAAAACTAATAAGACACTGGAATTCCACTACCACTCACTTCCTAGTTTCACCTTGTTGCGTCACTAGTTCCAGTTTCGACGGACCAATTCTTTCTTGGGAGAACCCCCCGCAGAGGGAGGGGAAAGGAGTGACTCACCAATCTACAGTTTGAGGTGAGTTTAACCCTGAATAGGAAAGTTGGAAAGGCTGGAGTCCAAAATATCGATATGAAACAGCCGGACTCCCAGGCTGATCTAGACAGGCGCAGGACAGCAGTTTCTCCCTGCTGGAATGCCTCAGTGCAGACACTTCATGAAGGGGTGTGTGTGCAAACACCAGGCTTCCCAACCAGGTTTCCACTTCCCCTGTGGTCACAGCAAAAGTGATCCTAGACACACACCATCTTGCTAAACAGAAATGCCTCTTCCTGCCCAGGAGATAGCCGGAAACCTTTTTTAAGCACAAGCTCTCTAGGGGGAAGGAGGCTAGTATTCTTGGTCACCAGTTTTTCTTTTCCCAGGCCCAGTTCTCCCAGTGTTTATTCTCCAGCCCTGTTCCAGCAGGTTCAGGCCTTCTTCTCCACTAGATTTCCCAGGCAGGGGGTGGGCCACTACTTGGTCTTTTCTTCTTCCTCCCTGATGACAGAGTCCACATGAGGAGCAAGGACATGCAGGCACCCTATATAAGCTTCCAGTATCCCAAGGGCAGAGGACAGACTAGACAGGCAAGAAAGCCCCTACATTTTCACTCTAGCCATTTGGAATCTAGCAGGGTCCCTCCCTGCTTTCTGTGACCTGCTCTACTAGGGGCAGCATTCTTTCACCCTCACAAAATCCAAAGGAGGGTAAAAGCTGCCCACTAATAATCACTTTCATGTATGTCATGTAGCTATTATCCTAGTTGATCCTCAGGATGAGGTTAGGACAAGTATTATTACTCCTGTAATACAGATGAAAAGACTGAGTTACTAGACTATGACAAATAAGCCAGAAAGTCAAGCCAGAATGCAGGTTGGGGGTGGCCTGGTTGTTATTTCCATTCTCACTGTGCTAACCAAATAGCATCTCCCAGGTCTAGCCCTATTTACATGTGACAAGGTCAGTTCCTCCATCTCCTGGACATGTTACTTCCCAGGATCCACTGTCCTGTCAAGCTAATACAATATCATCTCACATTCCCTCTAAACCACTGTTTATTGATTCCCTGAGCAGACTAGAGGATATTCTCAAGCTCAGAAGGGTGATATCACAAGGCTTTCAATGTCAATTTGTGATAATATATTGTGAGGTTATTCTAGAAAATGAGGGGGAAAGAGGAAAAAGGAGAAGGATGCAGTTCTAGGAGTCTTATAGGCCTGACAAATACTGTCACAAATACAGTTACTGACTCAGAAGTTTCTAGGTTGGGAGGTGGGGGGATGAGTACAAGGGTTGCAGGGTTGTCACAGTGTTTAGTACTGAGCACCACACCCAACAATAAAATGGCTCTAGGCGTCACTAGCAGTTCTAAGATACAGACAGAAGTAAATGGAGAAAAAAAAACAAACAAAGAAGTAAATGGAGTAGAATGGGAGGGCAAGAATGGAAATTGAAGGGGGAAATGGAGGAGTAGAATGAAAGGGAGAAGCGAGAAAAGAAAGAATTCAGTGAGAGAGAAAAATTGAAAAAGGTAGGTGAGACAGTGGACTCTGGAGCAGTATCCCAAACTGATGTTTTGATATGCTGGTTCCTGTGTCACAGGGTGCCTGAGATGGGCCCAGGGGTAGAAAAAGGAGAAGTGAGTCAGGAGGCTTTGGTTCCTGTCCCAGGTCTTTTGGTCAGTCTTATCAAGTCATTTCCCCTCTTTGTACCTGTTTCCTGATCTGTACAATAGGGGGAGGGAGGATTTGACTTGTTACCGGTCCAGTCCATCCCAAGGGTTAATGTTTTTGTGATAAGAAACAAGTTGAGTTCTGAGTTCAGTCGCTCAGTTGTGTCCTACTCTTTGCAATCCCATGAATCGCAGCACGCAGCACGCCAGGCCTCCCTGTCCATCACCAACTCCCGGAGTTCATTCAGACTCACGCCCATCGAGTCAGTGCTGCCATCCAGCCACCTCATCCTCGGTCGTCCCCTTCTCCTCCTGCCCCCAATCCCTCCCAGCATCAGAGTCTTTTCCAATGAGTCAAGTCTTCGCAGGAGGTCTGTCTAAGGGCACCCTTCACACTAAGCAAAGTGAATTATCTTGTAACCAGCAATATTGGTCTTAATTGTTCATCTCTTCTACGTTTCCTAAAATAGCGATCTTGAGGAGGAAATGGAGATTATTACAGACTCCCTGCCGACACAACTATTCACAGTAGCACACACAGACACTCAAGAATCAGATAAGGGTACAGGTGCTGACACGGGTAGACTAAGGCACAAACCATAAACTCAGTCGGGCGCAAGCACAACTATAGACAGAGGCCTGCCCCAGCAAGTGAGCCTCATTGTTCCACAGGAAAGGGAGTTTACAAAGGAAACAAAAACTCTCAAACATGGCCAGGGGGGAGGGCAGAGTTCGGGCTCTGAGAAGGAACCAGCCAACCAAAAAACAGGACCTTCCCCTGGGAATGGTCTCTCAGTCAACAACATTTATTAAGGACTCCTGAAGTAAGGTATGCTAGAAAGGAACTTGAACGCTGTGCTAAGAAATTTTAAATTTCAATTTTATGTATTTCCTTCAAAAAAAAAAAAAAAAAGGTTTTGCAACTGGACACTTTTACTGGAGCAACCATGCAACCCAGAAATTCGGGAAAAGCTAAAAAGACCTTTCAGCAACAACCAGGGAAAGGGACTTCCACTCCATTCGACCTCCATTAGATTTTCTCGGAGGACCCTTCAGGAGCAAAACATCTCAACAGAGTCAGAGGACAGGAGGCTCCCGACTGATCTCGGATGGTTCGCGGATGTTGGAGGGGCACGATGGCCCTTCCCAGATGCGTGATCCTGGCTGGGCATCGTCCCCGAGCCCACCAGCACTCATCAGTAGGTGAGAATGGAGGAAAGGGGAACCAACCTTTCCCTGTTATTTTTGGTAAAAGTGCGGAAGAGGCAGCTCCCTCCAGGTGGATTTAAGAAGGGACGCGTATTCATAAGTGTGGGGGAGGGGAACCAGCCACTCACCAGGGGAAGCGGGAAGGGATAAAAAAGGGACGAGTCTAGGGTGGAGAAGAAGACTAGGAGGGTGAGGTGGACTGATTTCAGAACCCCTCCCTCTCGCGAGCCAGAGGTGTGGGGAGCGCCTCCCTCCAACCTCTGATCAGACGCACAGATTACTCCGAAAACTCCGTGAACTTACACAGGATCATCGACGTGAAGAGAAGTAACTCCGTACTGCCGACTTTCGCCTTTGTACCCATCACGATCAAGATCCCGATGCGACAGCAGTCACTGCGACCCTAGAAACACACACAGCTTCGCCGGCAGCAGCGCGGGGACTAAACTCCAGACGCCAGGTGGAGCCCAGCCCGGCCCTTCCCTTCACGCCCGATTGGTCAGCGCCGCTCCTCTGCACTTTCCGATTGGTGGAGGGAGCCGCCGCTCCTCTGAGTGATTCACCGTCGCCAGGTGCAGTCCCGCCCACTACTCCCCGTAAGGCGGATTGGAGCCTTCCCAAGCCCGATCCGCCCCTGATTGGGCCAGGGAGGCTGTCGCGTACGGAGACCCAGGCCTCACTTTCTGCAGGTGAGGACTCTCTGATTGGGCGGCGTTCCTGAAGTAGGGACTTTACGACTGGCTAGGTTCTGAACTGGAGCCGGAAGATTAGAGGAACACCTTGAAGAAGGTGGTCGGGAAGGTAGTTGTTCTGTGGGACGCGAGAGAGAGAGAGAGGCTTGGTTTTGTTTGTTCGTTGTAATGCTTTGTTTGCTTATTCGGAATGTAAGTTGCAGCTGCAGAAACCTTGGTCCAGTCCTTTATCAAGTGAAAAGCACGTGTATTAATTAATATGTGAGGGTCGGGAGAGAAGACCCTCAAAGTGTGTTTCTCTGTCCACTCCACTCGCAGGATTCAAGGCTGCGCTAGAGGAGGAAAGGCAAAAGAGAGGGGAATGAATCGCTCAGTTCAGTAGTGGGAAGGGCAGAATCGAATCACCAACACACCCAGATAATACAAACTGACCTACTGACACTCTATAAACATCACTGTGAGTGACTGTGGGTATGTCTTTTACACATGTGTAATCAGTCAGCAGAGGTCTGCATTTCAGTATTACTTACCTTCTCACTGTGGATAATTGCGTGCCTGCTAAACCCTCTTTCTATAGGCTATGTTGATACTGTTAATATTTATATTGTTACATCGTTTTTATTTGAAACCCATTCTCAACAGCTTTACTATTTCTAGTTTCTAATATTTTACAGTGGTTTCACATTGTGATCGTAATACTATTTTTTTTTTTTTTAACTTTTTGGCTGCGCAAGGCTGGATCTTACTTCCAGATCAGCAATTAAACCCACACCCCCTGCAGGAAAAAAAATAGGGAAGTCCGTATTTTTTTCTTAGTATATCCAGGTTGCCCATGGGAAAACTTCCTGAACTTTATCTCACTGCAAGTAAGAAGTCCATAGTGAGGTGAAGTCGTTCAGTCGTGTTCGACTCTGCAACCCCATAGATTGTGGCCTACCAGGCTTCTCCGTCCATGTGATTTTCCAGGCAAGAGTACTGGAGTGAGTTGCCATTTCCTTCTCCAGGGGATGTTCCCCACCCAGGGCTCAAGACCGGGTCTCTGGCATTGTAGGCAGATACGCTTTTACCGTCTGAGCCCCCAGGGAAGTCCATACTTGTATCCAAAACAGAGGTATTTTTTGATCTTTTACTCTTTCATCTTTGTCCCATTCCTTTGGGCCAAAAGTTCTCTTCATGTTTCACCCAACTTAGAGCAATGTTTATCAAGCACCTATTTGGTGCTGTGAGGGAATATAAATAAATATAAACCATAATCTGTGACTTCAAATGACTTACAGTTTACTTCCAATACAATACAGGAAACAGGACAATATGTATCGAAAAAAGAAACTTCCTAAAGTTTCTAAAGAGAAACACTTGCAAAGCTCTGGTCTTTAGCCTCAAGGGAATTTAAAATCTTAGAGAGACATACACATCAAGTTAAATATGACAGTAAAGAGAAGAGAGAAGATCTTAGAGAAGGGACCAGGAACTCTGGACTGTGATTGTCGGAGAAAATCTTAAGATGGGTGAACTTAAGCAGGCATTTTATCTATTTACATGTACACACTGTTTTGTTGTTTAACCCCTGAGTTGTGTCCAGCTCTTTTGTGACCCCATGGACTATATATAGCCCATCAGGCTCCTCTGTCCATGGGATTTCCCAAGCAAGAATACTGGAGTGGGTTACCATTTCCTTTTCCAGGGGATTGTCCTGACGGAGGGATCGAAGCCATGTCTCCTGTATTTGCAGGCAGATTCTTTACCACAGAGCCACCAGGGAAGCCCTAACAGTGCTTTATTTATTTAATTTTGGCTGAGCTGGGTCCTTGTTGCTGCACACAGGCTTTCTCTAGTTGCAAAGAGCAGGGGCTACTCTCTAGTTGCAGCCCGTGGGATTCTCATAGCAGCAGCCTCTCCCGTCTTGGAGCACAGGCTCTAGGCACACAAGCTGCAGTTGTTGCAGCATGAGGGCTCTAGAGCGTGGGTTCAGTATTGTGGCTCACCAGCCTAGTTGCTCTGCGGCATGTGGAACCCTCCATCAGCAGGGACTGAACCTGTGTCCCCTGCGTTGGCAAGCACATTCGTAGCCACTGCACAGAGGAGTCCCTCAAGCAGGGATTTACAGGAACAAAGGGTCAGACACGACTGAGCGACTGAACTGAACTGAACTGGAGACTGATCAATCTTAAAGGTCATTGAGGTCACTTTCTCTCCCTTCTCAGAAAGGAATTCAGTGACAACGTGATTCGTAGTGGATCTATTTAGGGAGAAACATACTCCACAGTATATGGGCCACCTCAGAAGAAGCCCTGAAATAAAATGTGGTTAGTTTTTATGGGCTGGGTAATTTCATAGTTTAATGACTAGGAGGATTATTTCAACTATTTCAAGGAAGGGGCAGAGATTTCCAGAAATTAGGCCTCTGCCCTCTTCTTTGGCCTTTGATGGTTAGCCTCAGAACTCTCCTGGTGGGTGTGTCATTGAAATGCTAATATATTACAAAAGCTTCCCTGGTGGCTCAGACAGTAGAGTCTGCCTGCAATGCGAGAGACCAGGGTTCAATCCTTGGGTTGGTAAGATTCCCCTGGAAAATGAAATGGCAACCCACTCCAGTATTCTTGCCTGGAAAACCGCATGGATGGAGGAGCCTGGCAGGCTACAGTCTATAGCGTTGCAAAGACCTGGACACAATGGAGCGACTTCATTTCATATTACAAAGAGTGTATAATGGGGCTCAAGGGCTTCCCAGGTGCTGCTCAGTCAGTTCAGTTGCTCAGTCATGGCCGACTCTTTTCGACCCCATGGACTGCAGCATGCCAGGCTTCCATGTCCATCACCAACTCCTGGAGCTTGCTCAAACTCATGTCCATCGAGTCGGTGATGGCATCCTGTTGTAGCCACATGTTCTGAGAAACAGACTCACTCAGAAGGACAATACAGATAGTGGAGTGCAGTTTATTACACCGGCGGGCACAAGGAAGAGTCTTCTCATAGTCAAGGACCCCAACCAGGTTTTGTGAAAACCGTCTATACCCTAAGCCTATGTGCCCAAACCCACCTCCCAAAATTCCCTGAAACTAGTCTGAACAAAGGAAAAAAAAAAAAAGATACAATCAAAGTTAACCGTGATTCATATGCCTTAAGCCTAGGTAGTTAACAGTGGACAATTATCAATAGGCTTGTTGTCATACCCAAATAAGCATAATAGAATGTATGATTCTACTCGGTTACACAGATAATCAGGGTATTCTTTTAGGCAAGGGAGAGCCATGGGGCTCTTCCTTCCAGGGGCCTGGTTTTCCAGCTGGTATGCCATTTCCATCCATATTGGGCATATAGCTCAAAGTCCACAGTCCGGCCCAGGCTGGAGTCCTGCTTTCAAGATAGAGCCTCTTCTGTTTCCTCCTTCAATCCAACCATCTTATCCTCTGTCATCCCCTTCTCCTGCCTTCAATCTTTCCCATGTGGTGCTAGCAGTAAAGAATCTGCCTGCCAATGAAGAGACATAAGAGATGCAAGTTCCATCCCTGGGTCGGGAAGATCCCCTGGAGTAGAAAATGGCGCCCTACTCCAGAATTCTTGCCTGGGAAAGTCCATGGACAGAGGAGCCTGGGGAACTACAGTCCATGAGGCCACAAAGAGTCGGAGATGACTGAATGACTGAGCACTGTCTATCTATCTGTAATGGGACTCAAGGTCCACTGGAAGTTGAATTTTCCATCTTGGACCTTGTGGGTCCTATTCAGTTTTTGTCAGGGCTGATGTCTATTTCATTCTTTTAAAGGTTGTTCCCTGCCTGCTTCCCTCCTGTTTCATCTCAGATAGTCTTCATATTGTTACCCTAAAACGGGGTTCGCCTCTTGGTATCACACCAATAGACAGCAAAGCCAATGATCAGGAGAAGGAAGAATTTATTATCACTAGCAGTAAGTAAGGAGAGCACCGGGGATTTCCCCCAAAGTAGCATCTCCCTGAAAAGCAAAATTGGGGAACTTTTAAGCTAAAAGTACACATATATTCAGGAAGGGGCTTGAGGAGAGAACTTAGCATAGAATGGGGCAAAGACTGACAGTGTCCAAACTTCAGTTGCTGCTGCTGCTGCTGCTAAGTCGCTTCAGTCGTGTCCAACTCTGTGCGACCCCATAGCCGGCAGCTCACCAGGCTCCGCCGCCCCTGGGATTCTCCAGGCAAGAACACTGCAGTGGGTTGCCATTTCCTTCTCCAATGCATGAAAGTGAAAAGTGAAAGTGAAGTCACTGAGTCGTGTACAACTCTCAGCGACCCCATGGACTGCAGTCTACCAGGCTCCTCTGTCCATGGGATTTCCCAGGCAAGAGTACTGGAGTGGGGTGCCATTGCCTTCTCCTAAACTTCAGCTGATTGGAGTCAAAAGGGTCAGCAGCATCACTCCACCCTCCACCAGTGTGGAGGTGTTAGTTCCACACGGGACCTATTATTCTGTATATCCCTTGAGAAGGAACTAGGACTCTGCTCTTTCATTGTACTATTATTTGCCTTTTCTCTGTTAACTGCATTCCTTTCTTCCTTAAGATGATTAATTACTGAGACCTGTTCAAGGGTAAGCATAGCTCCAGGCTCAGATCACAAAATGTCTTAGGCCAAAATGACTTCTCTTATAACAAGAAAGCCATTAATTGTTCTCTTTCTCCAGAGAGTCCCCAAATTTATCTGCTTCCAAAATGGCACAGATCCACATGCCCAATTAATCTCACTCCTCTGGATAACCTCTTGTTTATTATTTTACCGAGAACTGAACCCGGCGCAAAAACCCGGCGCAAGAGAAACTGTCTCTCTAAGGGATAGACAGATCTCAGTTAAAACCCAGTTCCCCAATCTAACTATCTGTCCTTGGCCACCTCACATTTCTCTGAAATTTTCTCCATTTAGAAGGCAGTTACGATGATGGCAATATTGTCCTTTTTCTATTCTAACAGCCTAACAATATGACTTACCTTAGGACAGGGAAGCTTCTGGCATGCTGCAGTCCATGGGTTGCAAAGAATCAGACACAGCTGAGCAACTGAAAAACAACAATGGCAAAATAAGAATTAAATAATATAATATATGTACTCTGCTTACTTAGCACAGGGCCTGGTACATTTTAAGAACTGCAATGGTAGTTATTTTTCATCACTCTTATTTTCAGTCTAAGAATGCATTTGCAACCCCATACTTATGTCAGTTAATCTACAACAAAGGAGGCAAGAATACATGACGGAGAAAAGACAATCTCTTCAATAAATAGTATAGAGAAAACTGGACAGCTACACATAAAAGAATGAGATTAGAACATTTCCTCACACCATATTCAAAAATAAACTAAAAATGGATTAAAGACCTAAACAATAGACCTAAAAGAGAACATAGGCAGAATACTTTTTGATGTAAATCATAGCAATATATTTTAGATCAGTCTCCTAAGGCAAAAGAAATAAAAACAAAAATAAACAAATGGGATCTAACTGAACTTAAAAGCCTTTGCACAGCAAAGTAAAAGACAATCTACTGAATGAGAGAAAATATTTGGTGATGATATGATCAATAAGGGGTTAATATCCAAAATATATAAACAGCTCATATAGCTTAATATCAATAAATATCCCAGGTTTGTTTATTTTTTATCTGCCCTGGGAAGCACGTAGGTTTAGTTGCCCCCAGCACATTGGGTCTTAGCTGCTCCACCAGGCACTGAACCCATGTCCCCTGCTTTGGAAGGTTGATTCTTAACCACTGGAACACCAAAAAAGTCCCTATTTTATTTATTTTTAATTGGAGGATAACTGCTTTAAAATGTTGTGTTGGTTTCTGCCATACAACAATGTGAATCAGCCATAGGTATATATACATACCCTCCCTCTTGAACCTCCTTCCCTAATCCACCATCCCACACCTCTAGGTTGTCACAGAGCACCAGGTTGAGCTCCCTACAACTGGGTTTTAAAACAGCCCAGATAGACAACCTTCCAAAGAAGACATACACATGGCTAATAAGCACATGAGAAAATGCTCAACATCACTAAGAATTCAGTTCAGTTCAGTTCAGTTCAGTGGCTCAGTCATGTCCGACGCTTTACGACCCCATGAATCATAGCACGCTCGGCCTCCCTGCCCATCACCGACTCCCGCAAGTTCACTCAAACTCAGGTCCATCAACTCAGTGATGCCATCCAGCCATCTCATGCTCTGTCGTCCCCTTCTCCTCTTGCCCCCAATCCCTCCCAGCATCAG